>CALSBZ010038799.1:5132-26612 GCA_943591055.1 Gobionotothen gibberifrons | reverse complement strand
TGAATTGTCCAGTTCTGGAGCCGGAAACATGGCTGTAATGTCAGGTTATGGAGCCGGAAACATGGCAGTATTGTCCAGTTCTGGAGCCGGAAATACGGCTGCTGGGGCCAGAACTAGGTCTGTAACCGTGTCTGCAGGGGGCCGAATTGGTTCTAGGACCATGGCTGCTGGGGGCTGAACTGATTCTGGAACCACGACCCTTTGGGCTCGTGCTGCTAGCCTGGCCTTGCGACTCCTTCTCTTAGGAGTCGTTTGGAGGCTTCGTGGATCTCCAAAAGCCTGACGAGCACCACCGAATGGCTCCGGGCCTATAGCAAAAACTGGATGAGAACCGTGGGCTGACGCCAGATAGACCACACCGATGCGTGAGGTATCATAAAGGGAATTGGGATTTCTGGGTCTAGCAGGATCTGGAAAACAAACAGTGAGGAAATCCAAAAGCCAGACAGGTAAGAATTTAGCCAAATCTTGATTCTTCAAAGTTAGGTGGACTCCATCTTCCAGAGCATAATCTCGCTGCTGAACCCTGACCGCTCCCATCCATCGATAAGCGCATTGAGACAAAGAAAAAGTATACTCCAAAAGTTCCTGCTCAAACTGATCAGCTGGGCCCATTTTACTGGTCGGATCGTACTGTTACGGTTTGTGTAGCAGGAAGCTGGACCCAAATGCAGATTTAAATGACAAAAAGACTCCTTTATTTCAAGGCTATACAAAAAACAGACAGGAACACTCACCGATGAACAAGTCATTACACAAGACGATCCGACACTGAACAAAGGGAAAGACAAGACTAAATACACAGAGGGGTAATCACAAACAAGAAACAGCTGAGAAGGGGATGAGAAGCACAAGGACACCAGGGCCCTGTGCTACGAAGCTGTTTCAACCTAACCTGGATATGTTTGAGTTAGCCGGTTGGCCTAATCCAAAACATACGGCCTCTCGCTAAACGGCACTACGACGCGGGTTATCAAGTGGATCGCTCAAGCCAGCCGTGTCCTATCTAGTTAGGTGCACGTTCACATGAAAGGGGTGGTATTTGGAGCATTCGACCAATCACAAACATGGAGAAGCGTACTGACAGCGCAGCGTCATACTTCCTCAATGAAAAGTCTATATAATTAGACAAATATGAAGACGTTAAACTTTAAACATCCATGACTTAAACACTTTATCCAGGATAAAAGCCACATAGTTGCACCTGCAAGGTGAATACAGCTGGTAAAAGAAAAAGTGTTTGAATGCGTACATTAACAGGTTTATGATATCACTGCCCGTAAGACACGATCTGACTTTAATGAATTAATGATTGACTCGAGTGTTTCGTCAACTTAATGTGTTGCTTAAAATAATACTTCTGCATACAGTATGTGGCACTGTGAGTGTTGCACGGCCAGATACGGCTCAGCTGACTGACGTGCAATATATTCCGTGTGTAAATCGAAGAGATAATACATTTTACAGCATATAGACCGTAACTTTGATCCAGTTACTTATGTTGTGGCAGATATTTAAGTAAGCTTTCTTAACGCTAATGTTATAATAGTCAGATTGCTCTGAAGATGGGAGGTGATATTCTATTAATGTTCACGTTCACACAGTCGGTGATTTTTGCCAGCCGGCTTTCCTGCAACGGCAGTTTAAACTGTATTTCCTTTCTCCTGTAATGTGACTTGATCGCTTTAAACTCTGCACCCCGCTCCGCACACGGAGCTCTGATTGGTCAGCAGGCAGTGCTTTCACTGAGTTTAGCTCCTAGCCTGCAACCTAACCTGGTCCCGACCAGGTTAGCTGCTAAGCATAAGTTACCATGGAAATCTAGCCTGCTAAAAAGAGAACCAGCTTCGTACGACCGGAAAGCCGGAGTTTTCCCTGAATTTAGCCGGCTAAGCGAAAATCCTGCTTCGTCGTACAGGGCCCAGGTGAACACAATCGGGTAAATTAGACACACCAGGGAAACTAACGACAGGGAATCACAGACAGATCTAAACAAGACAAAACACAACGAAGACAGAAAACCAAAGACAGATCTAGACAAGACACAACGCAGACAGAAAACCAAAGACAGATCAAGACAACACAACATAAACAATGAGGAATAGGAGGAGGCAGGCTGTAAATCCTCACACCGGTGTTCCAGGGAACTCACCAAGTGTCAGAAAACACAACCCTCCCCCAGGTGAATAGGGTAATTATTTTAACTTCAATATATCAGCTAGCAACTTCTCCAGTTAATTGCTGACAATAAGGCAATTGTCTTTTGTATTACAAGTTTTCTGAAATAGCATGTTTAAATATGCAAATTATCCATTATCTCATTAAATATGTGCATATTTGAACACATTTCAGGAATCGAAATCTCAACTTTGGATAAAGCCAGGTTCAAAATTATTGTTTCATTTTGTAGTCATATTAGTATCTAAGGCTTTTACAGAAGGGATTTTGGATATCTCTTTTTATCACTCCATAAATCAGAAAATACTGTCAACAGCCCTAAAATATCAATTTTCGCCATGTTTTTAGGTATAAAATGTTATATAATTCAGGCTATGAATGATATATGAACAATCCCTTCTGTAAAAGCCTTCATAATATTGATAGGAATATAACTGGAAGGTTTGGTGTATATACGTGTAACTGAAGTGGAGATTTCGAACTCAGAGTAGGAGAAAAAACTCATTTTGAGAAAACGACCTTTAAAGATTTCAGTGTAGCGCTAGCTAAACCATCCTGTTCTTTGGATGACAGCTTGCGCCTCGACGCACTCCGTGAAGGTATTTCATGATCAGTGTCATTTGTTTTTTGTATAACCTTGCTTCGTGCAAGTGACAATTGTTGTCGTCTTCTCTGTGAACGTTTTTTTCGCCGTTGTTTTGCCATTTTGAGATTTGAATTTCTAGCGCAAAGCTAACCAGGAAGTGTTTTAGCACACCACGTGACGCATCTGAACGAATCACGTTGTCAGAAATTGACACCAGCCAATGAGATTTCGTTTCTTGGTTTAAGACCCCTTTGTACTTTCACGATTGGTTGCTGATACAAAGGAAATGACCTATATGGCCAACTCTCCACCTATCAGGGGAATGTGGGGTTGGGTCACCGCCGGCCATTGCCGCTCGAAAGCGCTGGAGACGCTGTAGTACATATGCCAGGCCTGTAAGTGGCGCTGTGGCTCTTTTTCTCCCTCCCCGAGGCAAGCGTTTGCTCCTGCTGCTGTTATTCATTGCAATCCCTCCCCGTCGAGGCAAGCGCTGTAATTCTCTCCGGTTAGTCCATCAGCAGATGACAAACACCCACCTCTCCGCCTCTTCCAATGGAACGAGGGGACCGTGCGGCAGAGTTTCAGTTCGATTTTTTTTCGCCGGTCAACATGTCCGTTAAAGTTTAAACCTTCCGGACAAAATTAGAAAAGTGCCGGTCAAAGGTCTTCTTTGTTATTTATTGAGCTTTAAAACAAATGAATAATGACTCTATATAATCATATATAAGAATAAAACGGAGGACGGAGATCTCTTTTTGTCCCCCTCTTCTCCCCGCTGCAGACTAGCAGCTGGTCTCAGAGCACGCTCCCCTCTCCTGCAGGGGGGCGTGGTAGGCTGCAGGTCACAGAATCAGCCCCCTGCAAAAACAGCGCTGGAAAGAGCACATAGAGCGAAATGAGGCATGGCTAAAATGCAGGATCTGTTTGGTATTTTGAAAAAAAAACTATATTTATATACTTTATATAGGTATGGCCCTAAAATATATTGTTCAAATATAGCATGATAGGTCACCTTTAACCTCTCTGAAGAACCAGCACCTTACCGTGGTAGAGAAGTTTGTGTGCCCTGATGAACCTGGGGGCTGTGTTGTCTGGAACCTTGTGTTCCTGGTAGGGTCTCCCATGGCAAATTGGTCTCAGGCAAGGGGCCAGACTAAGATTGGTTCAAAAAGACCTCATGAAAGACGAACTAAGAAGTGAGGATACCCGGCCCGGAGGAAGCCCGGGGTCCCCTTCTGGAGCCAGGCCCAGAAGGAGGACTCGTCGGCGAGCGTCTGGTGGCCGGGCTTGCCACGGAGCCCGGCCGGGCACAGCCCGAAAAGGCAACGTGGACAACACCTCCGCTTCTCCGTCCCGCGGGCCCACCACCTACGGGAAACAGCGATGGGGTCGGGTGCGCTGCCAAAAGGGTGGCAGTGAAAGCAGAGGGTCTCGACGGACCAGACCCGGGCGACAGAAGCTGGCTTTGGGGACGTGGAACGTCACCTCTCTGGGGGGGAAGGAGCCGGAGCTTGTGCGGGAGGTGGAGCGGTACCAGTTGGATCTGGTTGGGCTCACCTCTACGCACAGCGTCGGCTCTGGAACCTTACTTCTGGATAGGGGTTGGACTCTATTCTTCTCCGGAGTTGCTCAAGGTGTGAGGCGCCGGGCGGGTGTGGGGATACTCACAAGTCCCCGGTTGGGTGCTTCTTTGTTGGAGTCTACCCCAGTGGACGAGAGGGTTGCCTCCCTACGCCTGCGGGTTATGGGGGGGAAAACTCTGACTGTTGTGTGTGCTTATGCACCAAACAACAGTTCAGAGTACACAGCCTTCTTGGATACCCTGGAAAGAGTCTTGTATGGGGCTCCTGAAGGGGACTCTTTAATCTTGCTGGGAGATTTCAACGCACATGTGGGCAACGATGGAGACACTTGGAGGGGCGTGATTGGGAGGAACGGCCCCCCTGATCTGAACCGGAGTGGTGGTTTGTTACTGGACTTCTGTGCTAGTCATGGATTGGCCATAACAAACACCATGTTCGAACATAAGGATGTTCATAAGTGTACGTGGTACCAGAGCACCCTAGGCAGAAGGTCCATGATCGATTTCATTATCGTATCATCGGACCTGAGGCCGTATGTTTTGGACACTCGGGTAAAGAGAGGGGCGGAGTTGTCAACTGATCACCATCTGGTGGTGAGTTGGGTCGAGTGGCGGGGGAAGCCTCTGGATAGACCTGGTAAGCCCAAACGTGTAGTTCGGGTGAACTGGGAACGTCTGGAGGAGGCCCAAGTTCAGGAGGCCTTCAACTCACACCTCCGGCGGAGCTTTTCGGGCATTCCTGTGGAGGTTGGGGACATTGAACCAGAGTGGTCGGTGTTCAAAGCCTCTATTGCCGAAGCCGCGGCGGGGAGCTGTGGTCTCAAGGTCTTAGGTGCCTCAAGGGGCGGTAACCCTCGAACCTCCTGGTGGACACCGGTGGTCAGGGAAGCCGTTCGACTGAAGAAGGAGGCCTTCAGGGATTTGTTATCCCGGGGGACTCCCGAGGCAGTTGCAAGGTACCGACAGGCCCGAAGGGCAGCAGCCTCAGCCGTGGCCGAGGCAAAGCAGCGGGTGTGGGAGAAGTTCGGAGAAGACATGGAAAAGGACTTTCGGGCGGCACCAAAGTTGTTCTGGAAAACTGTCCGACACCTCAGGAGGGGGAAGCAGGGAACCATCCAAGCTGTGTACAGTAAGGATGGGACGTTGTTGACCTCAACTGATGGAGTGTTGGGCCGTTGGAAGGAACACTTTGAGGAACTCCTGAACCCGACAACTCCGCCCTCTATGTTAGAGGCAGAGCTGGAGTATGACGGGGGATCAACACCAATCTCCCGGGGGGAGGTCGCTGAGGTAGTCAAACAACTCCACAGTGGCAAAGCCCCGGGGGTGGATGAGATCCGCCCAGAAATGCTGAAGGCTCTGGGTGTTGAGGGACTGTCATGGTTGACACGTCTCATCAACGTTGCGTGGAAGTCGGAAACAGTACCGAAGGAGTGGCAGACCGGGGTGGTGGTTCCCCTTTTCAAAAAGGGGGATCAGAGGGTGTGTGCCAATTACAGAGGCATCACACTACTCAGCCTCCCCGGGAAAGTTTACTCTAAGGTACTCGAAAGGAGGGTCAGGCCGATTGTCGAACCTCAGATTGAGGAGGAACAATGCGGATTCCGTCCTGGTCGTGGAACAACGGATCAGCTTTTTACTCTCGCAAGAATCCTGGAGGGGGCCTGGGAGTACGCTTATCCAGTCTACATGTGTTTTGTAGACTTGGAGAAGGCGTATGACCGGGTTCCCAGGGAGTTACTGTGGGAGGTGCTGCAGGAGTATGGGGTGAGGGGGTCTTTACTCAGGGCCATCCAATCTCTGTACTCCCAAAGCGAGAGCTGTGTCCGGATCCTCGGCAGTAAGTCGGACCTATTTCCGGTGAGGGTTGGCCTCCGCCAGGGCTGCGCTTTGTCACCAATCCTGTTTGTAATATACATGGATCGGATTTCGAGGCGTAGTCGGGGGGGAGGGGGTCTGCAGTTCGGTGGACTAAGGATTGCACCACTGCTTTTTGCAGATGATGTGGTTCTGATGGCTTCATCGGTCTGTGACCTTCAGCACTCACTGGATCGGTTCGCAACCGAGTGTGAAGCGGCTGGGATGAGGATCAGCACCTCCAAATCTGAGGCCATGGTTCTCAGCAGGAAACCGATGGACTGTCCACTCCAAGTAGGGAATGAGTCCTTACCCCAAGTGAAGGAGTTCAAGTATCTCGGGGTCTTGTTCTCGAGTGGGGGAACAATGGAGCGTGAGATGGGCCGGAGAATCGGAGCAGCGGGAGCGGTACTGCAGTCGCTTTACCGCACCGTTGTGACGAAAAGAGAGCTGAGCCAGAAGGCAAAGCTCTCTGTCTACCGGGCCATTTTCGTTCCTACCCTCACCTATGGTCATGAGGGATGGGTCATGACCGAACGAACGAGATCGCGGATACAAGCGGCCGAGATGGGTTTTCTCCGCAGGGTGGCTGGCGTCTCCCTTAGGGATAAGGTGAGAAGTTCAGTCATCCGGGAGGGACTCGGAGTTGAACCGCTCCTCCTTCGCGTCGAAAGGAGCCAGTTGAGGTGGTTCGGGCACCTAGTTAGGATGCCACCTGGGCGCCTCCCTCGGGAGGTGTTCCAGGCACGTCCAGCTGGGAAGAGACCAAGGGGTAGACCTAGGACCAGGTGGAGGGATTATATCTCTTCGCTGGCCTGGGAGCGCCTTGGGATCCCCCAGTCAGAGCTGGTTGATGTGGCCAGGGAAAAGAAAGTTTGGGGCTCTCTGCTGGAACTGCTACCTCCGCGACCCGACCACGGATAAGCGGGAGAAGATGGATGGATGGAGGTCACCTTTAAACATACAGTAATCTTAAAACTGTTTTGTGAAAACATTTCCGGTTAGCATTCGCCTGTGGCTAAAGTTTATTTTGAAAAGCTATTAACAGAAATTACACTGTGCCTTGTCTTTTTTTGTGTAGTGGAACCTCACTTTAGAGCGTTTACCGCGATCTATCTTTGGTGTTATGAAGTGACTGAGCTTGTGAACTATCTACGGAGGGCGGGGGAACCTCGCTGCGAGGCAACTGTGGACCTCTGTCGCATGTCAGCGCAACTTACATGATGCCGTTTAAAAAAATTAAGGGCGGTGCCGGCCGTCAGCATACCGAGCCGGCCGTTCTGTGATTCTCCAGAACACACAGATGGCCAGTCCGCCCTTACCCTGTATTCCACCAGGTCACCGTGGCGAAGACGGACCCGGTGGAATACAGGGTCTACCGCAGGGGTACTCAAACTTTTTTGTTAAAGGTCCACTTGTGAATTTTATACAAGGTCAATGGTCCGGATCAATGCCAGTAAAGTGGAGCAACAAAACTGAAATTAAGAAGCAGTTTCGGCGCGCTATGCATGGGGCCCCCCTTGAACCTCGGCAAAAAAGGCATTAGAAGCATTAGAAAGTCAAGGTAAACTTGCAGTTAACTTGCGGTCTGCAATGCGTGTCACGCTTGCGCACACAAGTAAATATATATGCACGTTCATTCTCACAACGCGTCAGACACAAGAAAATATACATTAAAGGGGACCTATCATGCTAAATGCACTTTGTGATGTCTTTTATACATAAATATGTGTCCCCGGGGGGTCGGGGAACTCACGCAGCGTCAGAAAATAAAAGCCTCTCTCTTTTCCTCCGTACCCAAATCTTTTAAAAACAGGGGTACAACGAGCGGATACAGATTTGCTGCCGATCTGACGTCAAATCTGCAGCGGACCCACAGAAAATTGCTATCAGAAACAATGCCTGACGTGTTTTGGACATAATCTCGTCTTTGTTTACATTAGCAAGCCTCGCTAACACTCAGAGCTAACCTTTACTGGAGAACACATGTGTTTTAAAAAGCAGGAAATAAAAAAAGGAACTCACCTTGTGATAAACCCGCAAGAGAAAAAGCATTTGAGATCCATACTGTTTCAGAAATAATCTTTGACGTGGATAAGAACAGGATGGCATTTTATCACAGCAGAATTTAACTTTATCTCCGGTATAATTCTGATCAGGCATTTTTTTTCAAGCTAAGGACCCAAAATCCACGTTTCTCTAACAGGGTTGCAAAAGAGCGGTATGAGCAGTATGAGGCATGGCTACAATGAGTGAACCAGTGGCGTCGCCACAACAGAGGCATGACACCAGACCAATCAGAGAGTTGCATGGAAATAAACGTGTGCTTGTGTCATTCAAGCTCGGCTCTGTGTGTGTGTGGCGATAGCGCATTTAGTGTGATAGAGAGAGAGGGAGAGAGGGACCGTGCTGTTAGCATCTGGTTAGCTAGCTGCACTAACGGACATAAGGAGCTGTTTCCACAACAAGCTGGAGGAGGGTCCTCTCCTCTCAGACTGAGAGGCTCAGGTGAGCTAAAGGACTCTCTGAGTGTTTAGATCAGGGGTGGCCAACCAATCAGAGGTAAAGAGCCAATCATGTTACTGTGTTACTGCAAAGAGCCACATCATACACACAGGCACATGCTGGTTGTATGTCCCCCGACCTCTCTCTCCTTCTCTCTTTTGCTCTCACCCTTTCTGTGTGCTCCCTCACTCTCTTCCTCTATGTGCCCCTCTCTATCTCTCACACATACAAAATGAAAATCTAAAAATGAACAATAATTGACACACACACACTCAAAGACACACCCTCCCATAGATAGACACACACACCCTCTCACATACAGAAACACATACCTCCGCTCAGCCAGATTTCCTATAAATGTCACAGTCCATGATATAGACAGAAATTGACCTCTCCTACCATTATTAAGACCAGAGGCCAGTTATAGTCAACCATTAATATTGTGTCTTGTTAGTAATTTAAATCAATGTTTTATGGCATAATTTAGTTTAGACATGCCATCAGTTTAAATGCTGACTTATACTGAAAAAACTGAAGTTTTCGCGCACAATTGAATTGAATTTATTTATTTAAAACAAGGGACAGTGTACATTAATCAACATATTAAAAACATTTAAAAGTACTCAAATTAGCCAAAAGGCTAGTTTTCATCGATAGTCCCTTTGCCAGATGGTGATAGACATCCTAAAAGCAATAATACAAATACAAATAAAAATGAAAATACCACAACATTGTTATACCATTGTACATATGAAGTCATGATGATAAATAAAACATTTACAATACACACTCATACACACACCTACACCCACACATCAGTGCTGACACTGTTGATTATTAATGAGCCACTTTTTAACACTGTGCTTGAATGTGTAGTATGATGAGGATTCTCTTATTGGTTGTGGTATTGAATTCCATTGATGGGATGCGTGGAATGAAAAGACAGCCTGGCTGAATGCACTTTTCCTAGCCGCACCTCTAGTAACCCTATATATATAGGGCCACGGCCACGGCCTGCATACGGCAGTCAGAGCAGGTCTTCGTTTGCCGTGGCGGCACTAGGAAGGGTCGTGCTCTCTCGAAACAGCGGCTATCCCACTGGGTGGTTGATACCATCACACACGCCTACGGGGCCAGTGGCCGCCCCCCGCCATCAGGGGTCAGATGCCACTCTACAAGAAGCATCTCAACATCGTGGGCTGCCCTAAGAGGGGTGCCCCGGGAGACCATCTGTGCTGCGGCTGCATGGGCGTCTTCTGGCACATTCTCCAGGTTCTACCGGGTCAATGTCGCCACTCCTCACCCTCTGGGTGTGGTCCTGTTGCCAAGCTCCGCTGCTCCGGCCAAGGGAGTAAGTGCTTGGATTCTTCATGACATGGTTGGTATAGGTCATCCAGTGCTTAAAGCACCGCCTCTGGCGGTCAGTAGGGACGAAATAGAACGATAGTTACGGCTGTAACTACGGTTCTATGAGTCCCGGATGACCGCCAGAGTATCCTGTCACTCAGAATTCTTGTGTGCTCGCGAGAAGATTCTGGGAACAGATCCTCTGACGACACCGGCTGATATAGCCGGTGTCACGTGGGTCACAGGTGACTCTGTTGGTATTGGTACTCGAGCTGCGCATGCGCGCGATGGACATATCCAGTGCTTAAAGCACCGCCTCTGGCAGTCATCCGGGACTCATAGAACCGTAGTTACAGCCGTAACTATCGGTTTCAGGCTTGAAAATGACATTCCCAGAACAAATGACCATATCTTCCCTTGAAAAAGGGTTAAATCAATAATCATTTTTCTCAAAGTAATGATAAACCTGTGAGTTGGATGTAGAAAAGTCAGAATCAATTTAGATGTTTTTTTATTTTAAAGAAAATTCCGATTGAACATGGTAAAAAACTGTAAATTATAGTGTCCGTCCAAAAAATATTTTGTACTTATAGTGAAAACTAACCTTGGATGATGGGTTAGTAGACTAAAAGCTTTAGGAATCCAAAGTACAACATATAATAAGTACCCTGTATCAAGATTGATGCAAAACAAGTGATATTTGACATTTTTAGACAGATTTAGCAAAAAAAACCTCTTTTGGGGCCATTTGGGTGGATTTTCCATATATCGGGCCCCCCTTGCTCGATTTTGACATGTGACATCTCTTTCTGACCGTCAGAGCCAATAGAATCAAAGGGACATGGTCCCGCACACTCATGTTAAAAGAAAAAGATGGCGTCTTCGCGTTTGTAAACAAGAATTAGAGCAGGGAGATTCCCCTGCTCTAATTTCTAGAAACTGAAAAGCAGTTTTATTGCTTTTGGATTATCAGAACATTTCAAAGGGGAAACACTCACATTGGATATTAACCTATGGATTAACTACACTATTGTTTTTATCGTTGTAATGCCATTGAAGACCAGTTTTGACCAGACAAAGACCAAGGTAAGCTATGTTAGCGTTTTTGGCTACCTAGCGCCACATGTTTTGATGTACATTTTTGTTGATAACGTCGCGAGTTTGTATCTTTCAGTGTTGAGGTGGGCACCGTTGAGGTGGGCACCGTTCTGTGATTCTGTGTCTTTTCTATATCAAACACCACATCCATGGCAATTAACCAATTTTTGCCTGCTATTTAAATTGACTTTGGTTGAAGTTAATAACAAGTTTGATATTATATATATATATATATATATATAGACATATATATAGCATAATTGATGCAGTCTTTCTGAACACTTTTAAAATACTGCAAATGAAGAATATTTGTAATGTTCTGCACAGATAGTGCCTTAACTTGAATTTGAAAACACGTGGCAGCTTTATTAATACAGCAGTTGATAAGATTTGTGGAAGGATAAATTATTCATGGTCTTCAATGACTCTCTAGATCAGGGGTCGCCAACACGTCGATCGCGAGCTACTGGAGTTTTCCGAGTAGCTCACCAGAGGGCGCTAAAGTGCAGTTGACATGTTGAGACATATTTATTTATGTAGTATATTTTGAGAGTAAGAAAGATAGAGAAAAAGAGATGTACAGTCATGACAACTGAGGAAGGTCCGTCAAAGAAGAAATCTAAGATATACTACTTTCATGACGAGTGGGAACATGCATTTTTATTTACGAGCATCAAAGACAAGTGTGTGTGTTTAATTTGTGGCTCGAGTGTTGCGGTGGGGAAGAAGGGAAATGTGGAGCGGCACTTCACAAAACTTCACGAAAACTTTTCGAAGGAGTATCCCGCCGGCAGTTGCCTTCGCGTTGAGAAGGTACAACAATTAAAAGCTACGCTACAAAGGCAGCAGTCATTGTTCACGAAGCCTGCCAAGAAAGCTAGCCTAGCTACAGAAGCATCGTTCAGAGTCGCTCAGTATTTGGCAAAGAACAAAAAAGCTTTCACTGATGGCGCTGTTCTTAAGGGAGCGATGTCTGTTATGGCAGAGACTTTGTTCATAGACCACAAGAGCAAGTCAGAGATAATGTCTGCCATTGACGATGTGCAACTGGGACCCAACACTGTGGCGAGGAGTGTCGTCGCTGTCAGTGGATGCCATGGGGCAGTTGGAGTGGGACATGGTCAGATGCAAGTGGTTCTCCATACAGTGCGACGAGTCGGTGGATGCGAGCAACACAGCTCAGCTGTCTGTGTTTATCCGGATGGTGTTTGAGGATTTTACGGCGAAAAGAGGAATTTCTGACACTACTTCCACTCAAAACAACAACAAGAGGTGTGGACGTGTATAATTCTATTAAGAATTATTTCATAAATAAAGGCGTGCAAATGGAGAAACTTGTATCCATAACAACTGATGGAGCCCCGGCTATGAGAGGTCGCCACAACGGTTTTATCGCAAATTGTAAGTCAGATCCATATTTCCCACGTTTCCTGAGTTACCATTGCATCATTCACCAAGAAGCACTTTGTGCCAAAGTTATGGACTTCAATCACGTCATGAAACCTGTGATAAAAATAATAAACTCTATCCGAGCGAAGGCAAAACAACACAGGTGTTACGGTCCGGGAATATAAGGACTCAAATGCAGTTAAAAAGGGAAAGCAGGTTTCAAAAGGAAACATAAGGCGAGCTTTATTTACAAAAGCTGAACAAAAAAAAGAATCCAAAAACAGGTACGAGGTAATCCAAAAAACAGGTACGAGGTAGCATCCAATACAAAAACTGACCTGACCAACATGGAGGGAGACAGGAAAGACAAACACTAAGCGTGACGTGACGGGAGGACAAACAAACAATGAACCGACACTGAACAAGACTAAATACAGGGAGGGGTAATCACAAGACGAGAAACAGCTGGGCAGGGGAGGAGAAACACAAGGGCCACAGGTGAACACAATCAGACAACTAGACACACCAGGGAAACTAACGACGGGAGGAAAAACACAGGGACACCAGGTGAACACAATCAATTAAACAGGTAGGAGGGAACAGGTAGGAGGGAACACACACAGACAGGAAACCAAGGAAAGATCTAAACAAGACAAAACACAATGCAGACAGAAAACAAAAGACAGATCTAGACAATAAAAAACACAACACAGATCGTGACAACAGGAGCTTCAAAGTTTTTCTTGAGGAACTGTCAGCTGAATATGGAGATCTCCTTCTCCATGCTGAGGTGAGGTGGTTGAGTAGAGGGAAAATCCTACAGCGCTTCCTCTCCTTGCTGAATGAGGTAAAGCTCTTCATGGAAGAAAGAGGGGAGGATACCTCCATCTTATCTGATGCTGGTTGGGTACTTGACCTGGCCTTTTTGACTGATCTGACAGGAAAACTAAACCAGCTTAACCTCCAGCTACAAGGCAATGGCAAAACAGTATGTGACATGATTAGTGCTGTAAAGGCCTTTCAAGCAAATGTGTGTCTATATCTCCAGCAAGTAAAGGGAAAGAATGTCGTCAGGTTTACAAGCTCTATACCACCTGTCAGAGAGGATTTTCTTCTCCCTCGCGAAGTCCACATACGTCTGGCCAGGAGTTTTCTCCAGGCCGCGAAAACGCTGCCTGTAGGCCTCAGGCACAAGCTCATATGCCCTGAGAACAGCACCTTTAACATTCTCATACACCAAACTATCCTCGACAGAAAGAGAAGAGCAAGCCTCCTGAGCCTTGCCGACTAGCTTGCACTGTACAAGTATGGCCCACACATCTTCTGGCCAGCGCAGAGCAGCAGCAATGCGCTCAAATGCACCAAAATAGGTTTCCACCTCTGATTCACGAAACACAGGGACCAAAGAAATATGCCTACCCACGTCGAAGGAGGCAGCAGGACCAGAGTGTGTAACAGCAGAATCACCCACCCCAGCTGCCTGGAGCTCTAGTTGACGTGCGGACAGCAGTGTCCTGAGCTGAAAATCCCTATCACGCTCCTCCTTCTCCCACTGGAGACGAGCCATACGTACCTTTATCCTGGCATCTAATTTAGACCCCGTAAGAGAGGACCCTGCCGAAAACGAGTCAAACTGAGGCATGGTGAAAAGTTTTGCCTGTACCGTAGCACTCCAGTAGAACACCAGGAGTAACACCAACATGGCCTCCACTAGGAGACACTCCGGACACCGTGCCAGGAGATTCCACTAAAGTAGGCAGACTCAAAACCCCCTGTTCAACTAGTCCAGTTAGCAAAGTAGCCTTGAGTTCACTTTTAACAAGAGCAGTGGAGACAGAAATGTGATAGTGGTCAGCAACTAACCGCAAGTCAACATTCCTACACCGGTCTAGCTGACACAGTGGGACTGGCCACAAACTGCTCCAAAACAAAAGCCATACTTAGCAACGGCTACTTACAACTTTTAAAAAATGTATTTACTTATTTATTTTTAAAACACAACAACCTATCACTACCGCTTCCCAAACACTGACGCCAATCTTCCAAATAACAAACTTCCCCAGATCCTGCCTACCAAACTTACCTAACTATCTTCTGGAGCGTGCCGGGCTCGAGGCGACTTTTAAAAAATGGAGATCGGATCGATCAGGCTAAGCTTACGTTGTATATGCTCCGTCCAAACTCATAACAACATGACACAGACACAACAGCGACTGTATTCACCATGACACAGACAGTCTGTGGTTTGTTCATGTTTAACTTTTGTCCAGTTTCTGAACAGATATGAGGAGCTGTGAGCTCTGAGTGCTAACAGCTTACGGCTGCTGTTTTGGTTTTCTGATTCAACGTCAGGCTGAGATCCTCACCGCTGATTGGCTACCGCGAGAACGAGTCACGCAAATTAAAGAGACTCTCTTACACAACCACACACACTTTTGCATTTCATACAGTTGAATGTTTGAGCTTCACTGTGCACTGCTGAATGATGTATGTGCAAAGTTGGACCCTTGAAGGCTGTTTCTTCTGCTCTGAAATGGAATATATTTGTTAAATATTAATAGATTTTTTTATTTGATTTCGGATTTGTGAATGGGAGAAGTAGTAGATAGAAAACATACCAAACACTAATTATTAATAATAATAATTAATATAAACTCTCTACAACATTCTTTTAATGCAATAAACATTTATTTCAAAATGATTAGGTTTTTCTGTATTGTTTAAACAAAATGTACAACTTCAGAACATATCCGAAGACAACAACAAAAAAGGCCTAACATTGAAAGTATTTTGCAATGGTTTTATAGCAATTTCCTTCGGAGAGCAGATATTCTATTTTTGTATATGTAATACTTAACAGCTCTCCAGTCCCTATTTGATAGGGCTTGTGGTTCGGCAGGGATGCAATCCTCACAGGCCTCTTTTCCTGGAACCTGATTCATAATTATCCATCTTCTCAAGTGTCGTTCCACAGCAGCAATTTCCTCAGATGTCCAGATGCGCTTCACAACCATTTGTTTCCCTAGGTGGACATTAAAGAACATGTTATAGGTTTAAGAAGCCTAAGAGTCAGTATCATACAGTTATGAATCTCTCTCAGGTTTACCACAAGGTGAGTTCCTTTTTATTTCCCGCTTCTTTACACACATTGTTACGCAGGGCTGCCAACGTTTGAGTTCAGCTTGGAGTGCAGCTTTTTGGTGAACCGAAAAAAGAAACGTTCATGTGTACAGTGTTACAAATGTATTGAACATGTACAAACTAGGGTTTCCCATTAATGTACCGGGCGCTACAGTGGAATACGCATTACACAGTGTACCCACGACTTTTACAATGAAGGCTCGATAATCAGCTCACAGCATATAAAATGGCATATAGGTGTAAGCAGAGGGTGCTATTTTATAAGTGGGGGTGGGGTCCTCACCTCCTCTAGGGGGCTCCGGGGGCAAGCTCCCCCGGGAAGATTTATTTTTTAAATATTGAAGTTAAATGCATCAACCTGGTGCACTTTGAGAGCAAAATGAATTTATGGATACATCTCTCAACATCCGTATGAAACAGAACTGTAAACAGATTTTCTTTTTCTTTATGGATATTTTACAAATCACTCACCTTTTAAACTTTATTCTTGGCAGCCCTGTGTTACGTCCCCAGCTCGTTTAGGGTAAAAGGGAAGCAACACGAAACCAGATGTTCTTGGTAAGAGGTTGATTTTAATAATAAACTCAAAATATAGATGATGTAAACAAAAGTACAGGCTCTTTAAACAAGAAGCTATCTGTTCATAATATAAGTACACAAAACGAAGGCCACAGAGTATCACAGTCACAGACCAATATGTCACAAATTCAACACCGTCACAAGTCACAGAACATACACAAACATTTTAGAGAATAGAGTAGCGTGGCGTCCTGGCACAAATCCAGCGCCTCGAATGACAACAACGTTGCAGCTTAAGTAGCGTCATCCCGCGTCATCAAGCGTCGTCTAGACCTCTTCCGGTGGGAGGCACTACACAACGTCACACTGACGCGGTAACCATAGTACCTAAAGGCAGTCATATACACACACACACACACACATATATATACACACACAGAATGCTCACAGGCCGGTTAATGCAGAAGGCAAGGCGACAGCCGTCACACACATACTCTCTCCAGTACAGGTTAGCTCTGAGTGTTAGCGATGCTAATGTAAACACAGACCATATTACTTCCAGAACACGTGTCACATTCATTGATCGGTTCCATAGCAAGAATTGATGAGGCACTGTCAGATAATAAATTAAAGGAATTGCTAGCATGAATATATTTCATGTATTTTACAGTATTGTTATCAGAATTGGAAAATAAAAGGTATTTCTCGTGAAAAGTTTGATTTGTCAAACTGTATAAAAAAGGGATTTATTTAAACGGATGCTGATTCATCACTCTGCGTTATCCTCTTTTCAACCTATTAAACAGGGAAACAATCTAACCCTCATTGTAGTCACATTTCATCTCACCTCTCTTTTTAGCCGACTTCTGGTGTTTCGTCAGGACCTTTCTTGTACTATCTTGAAGGGATGGCATGCTGGCCTCACCTTCAGACTCTTCAGTGTCTTGTATTACAGCATCTGGATAAAGAAAACATTTGATTAGAAATATATTAAAGAGAGACACAGAGACTTTAAATAGGAAGTAGTTGTTTGTAAAAGTCTTTGGATCAAGATAATTGTCATTGTTGGCGCTAGTTATTTGTTAACCCCATGGCAGAATTATTGTTTTCTAATAAGAAGTACTGTATAGCTTGATTGATAATGTCAGATCCTGTCAGGTCCTTTACTTATCAAAATATAGTAGTATCTTTATTTGGTTTGAGTTTTGATTCATTTGGTTATGGTTTCTATATATTCAGCATATTTAGTTGCAGTGCTAACATGAAGTACTCAATATAAATGTTGGTAAAAAAAACTAAATTCATCATCTTGCTATTTTCTGATGAGTAAATGCATTTTTGTACTTTTCAGGTAATTCATTCTAGAAAGTGAACATCATGGTGATCAGTGTCATAGCTAGACTTGATGAGGCACTGTCAGAGAATAAATTAAATGAATTTCTAGCATGAATATATACCTCTCTTTTTAGCCGACTTCTGGTGTTTCGTCAGGACGTTTCTTTTACTATCTTGAAGGGATGGCATGCTGGCCTCACCTTCAGACTCTTCAGCTTCCTGCATACTGGCATCTAGGTACAGAACATTGTTTTTACAGACAAGAGATATGGACTCGAATTGTGCAGTAGCTGTCAGTAAAAGAGGACAAATTAGGATAAATATCATGCATATTATCTTCTGTCATTGTGACAGCAATCAAATTGCCATGATCAAGACTATGGTTTATCAAACATTACTTTTTTTTCATCTTGATTTAGCTTACATTGTTCCATGATATAGTGGTCAACTATGCAGGATATAATCCTCCCTCCTTTTTCAGACTTGGACTAGCCCTCAAAATAGTAGTGCAAAACCCAGAGGTTTTGAATACGGCAACGGTTACCCCATATTTGTTTTTTATGTCAAATCGATTCTCAAGTTTCAAATGATAAATGCCGTATTAGACTTGCCGTCAGGTAATGCACTGCAGTGTACTGGTGTGTTGTTGTTGTGTTGTGTGTGTTGTTCATGATAGCTTAACATACCTTCCATGTCCTCTTGGGAACAGCCATCCATGTCAACAGTTTCTGAAATGATAGAAAATGAACTAATGAGTTGAAAAGCTGAAAATGTGTGATATACCTATGAATATCAACTGATTGGAAAAGTAATACATAAACAGCTACCTAATTATACAAATAGTTGGAATAAAATATTGTAGTTCATTTTAAAAACAAACTCCAAAAACAATAAATGTATTTTTCTTCTGAAAGAGTATGATTTAAAGGTTGACAATGATGTCCCGTTTTAAATTGTATTTAAATAATATATATATATATTGGATATTATACCGTTCACATCAATGTGGATCTCATCCCGATTCTTCCCTTTGTATTCGCCTATTCGTCCCTGTTCCAATGCCAGCAGAACCTTGCTTATTTTAGCAAGCTGGAGGGTTCCTTCTGGAAGGCGGTAGTGTTTTCGGTGGACTTCGATGTTATGCCCAAGGAAATCTGCTAACTGGTCAACTTCTGTTGTCTTGAGATTCAGAACGGTTGAAAGAGTAGCAATGTGTTTCCTGAGTTTCATTGGGGTCAGCGCTTTTGGATTCTTGATATTTGTACATTCAGGTAATGGACAGAATTTGGCAACGCAAACAAGAAGACATTTTCTTTGAGTACGCCACATTTTTCAAGTGATTCCCTCATGAGCGGGGTGAGGAGTACTGGAACTTTTCTTCTTCTCTTTCCAACTATGGTTATCCGGACAAAATGTTTGCAAAGCTTCTGCTCTAGTGTTGTTAGTGCCAAGTTTACATCCTCATGCGTTTCCGATAAGTCTCTGGATAAATATGCTGAAACGGGCATTCTTGATACTTCTCCTTCTCTCCGGCGGTTGAAGAGGATCACTTGAGCCAGGGTCACTTTGGCCAAGTCTTTCCAGTTAGACTGCGATACCTCTTCTTTTAGGTCCCTCAAGCATTCGAGCTGTTTCTCAGATAAATGAGAATGAAGATTTTGGACGTCTTTTGTGAATGGAAGGAGTTGAGGAGAGTTCCACTTGGACTGTTCAAGTTGAGTTAGCGCTCGGCTTGCAATGTCAAATTTCCAACTTTCTCTGTATAGGTGCGCAAATTCCTCAGCATCTTTGGCAGTTTCTTTATCGTTGGACTTCATCCCTTCAGACTTGAGGAACATGGCCAAGCTGTGCCCAACTTTGCGGGCAAGAGATGGACGTTGATATTTGCCAGTTTTATCACTAAAACCAGCGAGGCATCTTGCAGCATTTACAACATCACCATACAGGGGCGGTTCTAGCAAGTTATAACTGGGGTGGTGAAAGAGCAAAAGGGTGGCATGAGGTTCCAGCTGGGGGGGCAAATGTTATCTCCCCCCAAACCCATTTCAACTTCAGAGACTTCATTTTCTGCATTCTCTGGTGAGTTGTATGCATGTGAATCACATAATAAGACAATGTAAAATCAACTTATGTTGAACACTTAACCCAGTCCTTGCATGCAATAAAAACTTACAACAATTAGTTTTACGGTTTTTAATATAAATATTCAACTTTCACACACACACACTAATATTAATCTGCCAAATTAGTAGTTACTAAAGTTATGTATAATACATTGATTTAATACAAGCAATTCGTTTTTAAAGTAGCCTACAGTACTTGAAATTACATTTACTAATGTACCTTCCTCCCCTGAAGCACAGTATCATATTTTGTTTTTGGTAAAATCTTAAATTGTAGTAATTTGAAGAAACCCCCGCACATACACTGTGTGTGTCTGTGTGAGTCTGTGCACTACTCACTGGCAAAACAGCGGCAATCTTGCATAAACGAAAAAGCTCAAACAGGACGTCCTTAAAAGGATCCAGGAACTTGACTAAGTCCATCAAAGTGGTGGGAGTCTCTTTTCCCTTTGCCCTGTTTCTTTCAAAAAGTCTTCTTGCCTGATTTAGTTCATTCTTCAGATCTGGCAAATCTGAGCCATAAGCTTCTGCTAATAACATTACCATTTCTTCCTTCAAGAAGTTGCTGCTTGATGGATTTAGAGCCTGTATTCCCTCCATTATGTTGCAGTTGGACTTTGAGAAACGTTTCTCCATCTCACCAATCATGGAGTTTATGATGGGAAGGAATATTTTTACCCTAAAGGCCTCTTTACTGTCAACTTGGGTTCTCTGTCCAAGTGTGGATGTGACTACACCATCATCTAGTCTGCTTGCTGTCTGTGTGGCTCTTTTCTGTTTCATCACTTTAGAAATATTGCAATTATCACATGTTTCAATTACTGTATTCCACAGCTCATTGAAGCTTTCCCCTTCATTGTGATATTCCTCAAAAGTCTGCCTGAGGGTCTCGATCAGATCAATAGCTTTGCAAATGTCTATTTTCGATGACTGGAGCATATCTGATAAGAACTTTGTGTCACCTAGGACCTTTCTGAACACTGTACGTAGAGCAATGAACTTAATGTCAATTTGACAAAGTAGCCCGCGTGCCTCTACAGCCCTGGTAGGATGGGGCTCATCTGAGATTTCTTCCAATACTCGTATAACTGCAGTCAACCTATCCATGAGGTTTCGACAAGCAATGTAGCGGCAGGCCCATCTGGTGTCGCTAAGTCTCTGTAGTTCCCGTGGTGGGCCACTGAACAATTCTTTCTGCACTTCAAGCCATCTTTGGTGGACATATGAGGTTGACATGAACACATACAGCTTTTCCAACAATGAGAAAAAACATCCAGCTTCAGGTACCTTTTTCACACAGTCTACAAGAACGAGATTTAAACAGTGTGCATTGCAGTGGATATAGAATGCATACTTGGCTACTTGCTTCAACATACTATAGTATGCCTAGACCATGCACAATTCTGAACATGTAGGCTACAGTATGAACTCAATAGGCTACCACAGGCTATACACTAGCCAATATCTGAGAACATGAAAGCCATGTTGTTATATAGAAATATGTTAACAGTGAACTAACATACTGTACCATGTGGTCCAGCTGGACTTGTAGTACTGATCTGACTGCCACTGCTCCTGTCTGTCTGTCCAGCACTGTTCTGCTCTCCCCCTCTTTCTGGGTCTCTGTCTTCTATCTCAGTGGCTCTGTCTCTGGTGTTTTGTTCTTCACACTCATCACTAAATTCTTCTTCATTGCTCATTCCTCCCTTACTCTTGCTTTTCTCTTCTCTTCCTTGACTGTTCTCCTGTCCCTTGCTCTGCTCTTCTTCACCTTTGTCTGACTCTCCTCCTGCCTTTGCCTGGCTCTGCTCTTCTTCACC
>CALSBZ010038796.1:64538-84684 GCA_943591055.1 Gobionotothen gibberifrons | reverse complement strand
TACATCAACATGTGTCCCCTCTTCTTCATGTCTCTTCTACATCAACACGTGTCCCCTCTTCTTCATGTCTCTTCTGCATCAACATGTGTCCCCTCTGTGGACAGAGACTCTGAAAGTGTCAGGAACAAAGATTCTCTCTCTTTTTGATCCATTTCTATAAAAACCTGTCTGAAAATGAGCTGATCAGATTTTGGCCACTTGATGATGTCATAATGATGTTTTGGCTTGTGTAACCATTAGCCAATCAGCAACCAAGGTAACCCCCCCCCCCCCACCTTACCACCTAAATGGCCCCCGAGAGCACCATTAGGTGCGTTCACACCGGAGTACTTTTCCCCGTACTTTTCCCGTTTAGTTCCGCTAGTACCCCTTATGTTGCGTTCACACCAAAAAGAGTACTTAGTGCCGGGAACTTTTACCCCCATTTTTAGTGCCTGCTAGAGAGGTGGTACTATCCTGGGGATAAAAAAGTTCCAATTTCTATTGGCTGGGCGAATTGCAAACCACGCCCGTAAAACTCTGAAAAGTTTTTTGAAGCCGCCATGTATTTGCTGGCATTAGCTGTGCAAAATGATGTGATGTGAGTGATGAGGAGGTGTCGGCGTTCTGGCGATTTACTCGGAAGGCTTCAGTAGAAGCTGCTGGGAGTCCCAGCAGCTTCTACTGAAGCCTTCCCCAACTCCGGGGACTTCCGGCCGGGGACTCTGGATGGCAGTATACGCCGTGAAGTGGTTTGCGGCCTGCCAGTAAACCCAAAGCAGAAGAAGAAGAAGTGACGTCAGCAGCTCATTTGCGTAATCTTCCCTCAGGGAACTTATTCCGGTGTGAACGCGATATGTACTTATATATTATATACTTATATTAGTGCCATGGGGGTACTAAGTACGGCAAAGTACTTGGTGTGAAAGCGGCTATTGAGTTCTTTGTAACCAAATGTCTCTCAGAGGGGCGTGGGGAGTGGCTCCTTATTTTCATCTAAAGTCACAGACAGAGAATCAGCACTTTTGAAACTGGGCTGAAACAGAGGGGATTATGGGTAATGCTGCAATGATCTGTTTGGTGTTTCAGCCAATCAGAGACAGGCTCTGTATATATCTGAGACCTGTACTATATTGATGAAAAACAGTATAATAGGGGACCTTTAAAGTCTGAAAAAGTCCCATTAAAGCCTATGGTCTTCTTTCTAAAACTTTTGAGATAGAGTCAGAATTCAGAGAAAGACTGAAAAATATCCAGTAAGGTCGGAATAAAATTTTTCTAAGAGATTTTAGATTAAAGTCAGAAAAAGTCAGAATTTGTCTTAATAAGAATTCTGTGAAAAAATCCGTCTCACAGAATCTCAGAAAAAAAACAAAAAACTTTTGGTCAGATTTCATTAAAATGTTCACGTGGCTCTAATCCTCCTCCATACTGCAGTAACGTCAAAGCCAGGCAGAATAAGTATTGTTCTGTTTTCCTGAGAACAGAGTTTACATTTCTACTTTATTCCAAACATACCAACTTCTCACCAAATAGGATTTCTACTTTTCTCAACATTTAAACTTAATTCTCAACATAATGCTTTTCTCTTCTGTTATATTGAACGTTATTCCTGTCAGTGGGACTTCAATCTCTACATTCTTTATTCTCGAAAGCTAAATTAGTTGAGAAAAGTTCAAATGTTCAAGCATCGACGGAAGCGCCCGCCAATCGAATCGCGTGCTTGTGTGTCCGGGGCGGGAGATTAATGTGATTGGTTGTTGGTCTCACGCCAGACACGCCCACCGGCAAGCTTCAACGCGACACTGCCGTGTGGACGTACCGTTAGACTTGTGCATACAACTATTCTATTTTGTATAATATGTCGAGTTAAAATTGCCCAAATCAAGTCTTATAATACACTGAACAAAAATATAAACGCAACACTTTTGTTTTTGCTCCCATTTTTCATGAGATGAACTCAAAGATCTAAAACATTTTCTATATACACAAAATAACCATTTCTCTCAAATATTGTGTTGCACTGCGTGAGGCAAATGGTGGTCACACCAGATACTGACTGGTTTTCGGACCCCCCCAGACCCCCCCAATAAAGCAAAAATGCACGTTTCAGAGTGGCCTTTTATTGTGGCCAGCCTAAGGCACACCTGTGCAATAATCATGCTGTCTAATCAGCATCTTGATATGCCACACCTGTGAGGTGGGATGGATTATAATTATTATTAAGTGCTCACTATCACAGATTTTTTCAGATTTGTGAACAATATTTGAGAGAAATGGTTATTTTGTGTATTTCGAAAATGTTTTAGATCTTTGAGTTCATCTCATGAAAAATGGGAGCAAAAACTAAAGTGTTGCATTTATATTTTTGTTCAGTGTAGGTTCAACTGGGCATTTAGTATTACAATTTTATAATGATACCATGATATATTTTCTTTTAATCTTCTTTACAAAATTCTGATTTCTTAATGGGTTTTATTGACACTAGAGAATTGAATGTTTCGTTATCCACACTTTTAGCTTTTTCTGGTTCAATAAAAAACCTTTATTCTCTCCGTACGGTCGCTCTGTGTTGGAAAAATTGCCTCTTATTGAGCTTTATATGTTTGAATTGTCCTCCATAAGCAATAAAAGCAGCATAGGCGCGTGAGCAATGAATATAATGAATCTCTATTGTTCATTGAGGGGGCGAACGTTATGTATTTTACCCACTTTTTCTAATGCAACACATGTTTTTTTCATAACTAATGTAGACTAGTGCAGGAAGTTTGACGGTGTATAAACGCAGGAAATTACTTTTAAATCACAGAAACCCCCCATGCATTCGCCAATTATATATCCAAAGTTTGCTCCCCCATTGTAAAATATAACCAGGCGCCCCGCAGATGTAACAGCGGTGAAGACCACCTACTGAAATCATGTTAAAGTGGAAATATCTTTACAATTATGATGTTTGTTTCTTTTACTAAATACTTTCAGATACACTTGTACAGAGTTTGTCGTTTACATTTCTACTCTGTTCTTAGCACATCAACTTCTCTCCAAATGGCATTTCTACTTTTCTCAACGTTTAAACTTAATTTAAACTTAATTCTCATTAACTGTACAATGGTAGAATATGAAGTAGTGTGTAAGGAATTGGGTTTCTATAATGGCAGTTTGTGATTTTAAGGCTGTTTAAAGGTGGGGAAGGTAATTCACTTCAGATACACTTTTTGTTATATTCCATGGAATGCTCTTAACATCCAGATAGCAATGAATACATTAAATGCTTTGACAATAAATACATTCAAATATGTCATCTGTGGAAGCCGTAGCGCTGTAAAAAGCTAGACTAATTATTTTCACCGGCCCACCGAAAGTAACTGGATGGCCTACCTGCCTGTCAGCCTTCCATCTGTGCACAAACTTATCTCGTGCCCTCATTGGTCATGTGCGCCTTCGTGTGTGTTGGAGGAGGGGCTCTGTAAGGAAGTCTGAAGGAAGAGGCAGATTTTTTTCCCGCTGCGTACTTTCAAATTCTAGCTCACTCGAGCTGGTTTCTCCGTTCTTACCTACCCTACTTTGAAGTGAGACAATGACATGTTGATAACTAGCTTGATTTGTGCTTAGTTCTCTCACAAATGTACTGCAAGATACACTTTTATGTACGACACCTTCAAACTAGGAAATTAAGTTTTGGTCGAATAGATTTTCTTTAAAAATAGACTCTTAAACGCTATTTCAGTGAAACAAAGCCATTTTGTCAACATCTTCTACTAAAAATGTTCAGATACACTTGTATGTATGAACAACTGTACAACTGGTAGACTTTGAGGTAGTTTGTAAGGAATAGGGTTTCTTTAATGGCAGTTTGTGAATGTAAGGTTGTTTTAGTTGATAACTAGCCTGATGTATGCTTAGTTCTGCAGCCATAAGCATAGGAAGGCATTCTTAAAAATGATTTAATGTGAACTTCTTACTGTATGAGGAGATTAAACTCTAAGAAGGTGCAAAGAAAGTTCATAGCGTCAAAGGATTACGGAGGATGTAAGTCCTTTCAGGGGTGGTCCTTCCCACGCGCTAATTATGAATGCTACATAATTCATAATAAAGAATTTAAATGTCGGAATTCTGAGAAAAGTCAGAAAAAGTCAGAATTCTACGATTTCTTTCAGAAAAAGTCTGAAAAAGTCCCAATAAAGTCTTTAGTCAGAATTCTTCTTACTATACGTTCTGAGATGACAATGTGACAATGTCTAAAGTATTGAAGAGGATTAGGGTCACATGGGGATTTTCTCAGAAATTAAAGTCAGGATTCTGAGAAAAAGTCAGAAAAAGTCGGAATTCTAGTCCCAATAAAGTCTATAGTCAGAATTCAGAGAAAGCCTGAACAATTCTCACTAAAGTCGGAATTCTATTTTGAAATAAAAGTCCAAACAATGATTTGATGTGAACTTCTTACTGTATGAGGAGATTAAACTCTAAGAAGGTGCAAAGAAAGTTCATAGCGTCAACGGATTACGGAGGATTTATCGAGATGAAGTCCTTTCAGGGGTTCCCTTTTTACCACTCCGTTTTGATTTCAGCGAACACTAAGCCTGCTCACAGAGAATAGAGACAGACGATAAGAGTCTTAATCCCTACCATGTGCACTCTTAAGACTGGGGGAAAAACAGCGCGGCTTGAACACTTTAATCAGCGATTGGGAGATACCGGCGAAAAGGAGGAGATGAAACGCTTGGTGTGCCAGATCAGGATTTTACGTCAAGCATGATTGTGCAAAGAATGACTCAAGGGGGATTTGGTGTCTAACGTTTTATCCAGATCTTTGCTGGAGTGTGAAAAAAACTCATGTTCAATCAGGCACTGCTGGTCACAAGACTTTATCTCCAATCTCGCAGATTGGAAGTAGCACGCGGAGATTTTTCCTCTCACGTCGACGTGTCACAAGGTCACAATGTGTCAGAGGTGAACGAGAGGACGTAATGCTGGGAGAGATTTGGACCACCGTGGACTCGTGCTCTGATTCAGGGAACGGGAGGAAACAGAGAGATTAGAAAAAGGTTAAATAGAGTTTAGTTAGAGATCAGGATCAATCTGGAAAAGAAGCATGGGAGTCAGTTCAACAAACCTTCTGTACTTTTTATCAGACTGAGGTTGTGTTCTCTTGATTTACGGATTGATTTGACACTGATAGGTTTGTTTTGCATTAGGATTATAAAGAGCATTGGAATTCTATTTGTACCATTTCAACCATATTCAATGTAAATACTGCTATATTTTACAATTAGTTTTAATGTTATTATATTACATTACATTACATTACATTTAGCTGACGCTTTTATCCAAAGCGACTTACAATAAGTGCGTTCGACCAACAAAATACAAACTTGAAGAAAACAGAATCATATAAGTACATCAGGTTTCATAGAGCTAAAACATTTCAAGTGCTACTCAACTGGCTTTAGATAAGCCAGTCCTTTGTTAGTATATAAGTGCTCTGTTAGTAATTCTATCGCTCGAAGTGGAGTCGAAAGAGATGAGTTTTTAGTCTGCTCCGGAAGATGTGTAAGCTTTCTGCTGTCCTGATTTCAATGGGGAGCTCATTCCACCATTTAGGATCCAGGATAGCAAACCCACGTGCTTTTGCCGATGGGAACTTGGGTCCCCCTCGCAGTGAGGGTGCAGAGAGTTATAGTTTTCTTCAAATAGTTCTCTATCTGTGTTTTCTATTTTGTTTTATTTGTATGTATATACAACAACACCAAGTCAAATTCCTCGTATGTGTTATCTGGAAATAAACCTGATTCTGCTTCTGATTTCTGAAAGACGTTGTTGACGTTTTCTGGTTGAACGAACTGATCCCATCCTCCTGACTGGAAACATCTCTAAAAGCCCTCAAGAGAATTTCTTTGAATTCTGCACCAAAATCGACTCAGTTTCATGAATGAACTGATGAGAACATGGTGTTTTCAGGGGAGAGAAACTCCCTCTGAAGGGAACACAGGGATTTTAGCCTTTGCAGACCATTTACATGCACTAAAACCTATATAACACACTAGAGGAAAGGGAAAACCCCATAATAAAGGGCTTCTTCAGTTCGAAAAACAAAGGCAGTGGGAAAGACAAAATGGTACATTCAATATTTCAGTGGAAGTGGAATCCTTTACTCCAACATTTGTTGACATTAGCTTACATATTGTATGGTGCTTTAATTTGCTAATGCAGAGGTTGAGACACCGTGCATGTCTGGTATGTTTGTACCAACAAAATATTAACTAGACTGGACATTTTGTGCAATCCACCTTTAAACTGATTAACTGATTGTTCCCTTTGTTTCTTCCACCAACAGCTTTCAAGACAAAGATCAAGGAGGTGACGCGGGAAAACATGGACCGCAAGGTGGTCCTGCAGAAGAGGAAGAAGATGCTGAAGACAGGGAACCTGAAGAAGAAGGACATGAAGTCGCTGGTGTTGTACTTGAAGAATGGCGCCGATTGTCCCTGCCAGCAACTGGACAACCTGGGGAACCAGTACCTGATTATGGGCCGCAAGGTGGACAAGCAGTTCCTCCTCACTGGGATCCACAAGTGGGACAAGTCCAGCAAAGAGTTCAAAAAGGCCATCAAGAAACTCAAGACCTACAAATGTCCCGCCTTCGAGAACGTCTTCAAATAATACGTCCCCCGTCGTCCTTCGTTCGCATCTCATCCTACATATGAACTTGCACAAAATCCCAAACTTTGCTTTATATTGTCCTGTTTATATATCTATATATCTTTGTATATTTACAGATATACTTTGGAAACGTCCTTCTGTTAAGTTTTAAGATGATTGTGGTGAGTGATGACACCACAGTAAGCTGGGTTTCCTTTTTTTAAATCTGCCTTAAGAAAAAGGACTTTGTAGTAAAAGCCCTTCCTCACTGAAATCATTTCCACTATGTTTGTAGATACAGTATCTTTCTTACTCTTGCTTAAAAGTTGAGTGGATTTCAATAAGAAGATTGATACCACTCTTGTATCTCTACTTTAAATATGAAGCTAGAATCAGAAGGTGGCTAACTTAGCCTAGCCTAGCATAAGTAGCAGAGGTAAACAGTTAGCTGGGTTTGTCCAATAGCTAAAACACATACCATTTGTTGTTATTGGTACAGATGAAACTAATGAAATGTGTGTCAATTAGTGAGTTTAAAAAGTGCTGATAGACATGTTTTGGACCAACCAATGCTAGCTGCCTCAAGTTTTTATGCTAAGCTAACCATGTGGTGCTAGCTTCATATTTAGCTTGCAAGTAGAGTGGATTTTATAACTGAGAACTCAATAAGAAGATACCACTCTTGTATCTCTACTTTAAATATGAAGCTAGGATCAGAAGGTGGCTAGCTTAGCTTAGCCTAGCCTAGTTTATGTAACAGAAGTTAGCTGGGTTTGCCCAATAGCTAAAACAAATAGCATTTGTTGTTATTGGTACAGACTAAACTATGAAATGTGTACACTAGTGAGTGTATTGTTGACATGTCTTGGACAGAGCCATGCGAGCTGCCTCAAATCTTTATGCTAAGCTAACCATGGGGAGCTAGCTTCATATTTAGCGTACAGACTCAAGGGTGGTGTAGATCTTCTCCTCTAACTCTCAGCAAGACAAATGTTTAACTTTTCTTTCACCTTGTCTTATCATTTAATAACAAATCATAAAACCAGTTATTAGACTCCAGATTACTGTTGAATAACGTATGGACAGAGTTCTGCCGTCAGCTGATTGAAGAATGCACTACCAATCATTTTTATAATTTCCTTTTCATTTCATTATTGACTAACCACCGATCTGCGTCATGAGATAACATGAGGCCTTTATGGTAGATTTCTTTATACCTGTTGTGCGTTGTTACCTGATACTTGTTATTTTTGCACCACTTTTCTTACTCTCAACATCCAGTCTTCAGTAATCAGTACAACAAGTGCAAAAATTGCAATTTCTGTATTCTGTTTTTTTTGTTTTTCTCAATTGTCACAATCTGTTTTAGCACTATTTTGTTTCAGTTTGAATGTCAGCGGTGCATTGCTGCCTATTACTTGTACATACACATTTTACATAAATATGTAAAACTGAAAAAGTGTCTCTTTTATTTTATTTTTTATAGTTTTAAATCTGTTTTTAAAGGGTGTGTTTAAGTCCATTTTGGTTGATTGGTTTGTCCCGTAACATATCTCACCAACTACAGGATGGATTGAAATTACATGTGGTAGCCTACAGACTTTTATTTGCCATTTGCTAAAAGAAACGTAGCATTATTTAAATTAACTTTTTATCACTGTTATGGCAACAACATAAAACCGTTTTATTCAAATCTGATGTTTATAAACTGCTTAGTTTCTGCAACTGTAAAATATCTGTGAATATTCAAAACTTTACAGTCAAATGAACAAGTCTACAGTTTTCTAGACTAGACACAGGTATACAATCATAAGTAAAACGTAACCATGAAGTTATTCAACACAGTCTGAATAACCATTAACCTGTTAAGCCCCATAGCCCAAGGTGTCTGTGTCACTTTGAAATGATTACTGATAATCCATCATAGCATTTTTGTCAAAAACCCTAAAAAACTGAGATTTCATATAGAGTGTGTGAGGAATACAACCCAGCTTCTGGTTTTGGGCGTGCTGGCATGCATTCACCAATGGGTAATGTTTAGATGGATTGCAGGAACTTCCCCTCGATTCTATTGGCTCTAACGGTTAAAAAGAGATGTCAATCATCAAAATCAATTGAGGGGGGCCAGAGATATGGAAAATCCACCCAAATGACCCGAGAAGTGGGTTTATTTTGCTAAATCTCTCTAAAAAGGTCAAATGTCACTTGTTTTGCATCAATCTTGATACAGGGTACTTATTATATGTTATAGTTTGGATTCCTAAAGCTTTTACTCTACTATCCCATCATTCAAGGGTGGTTTTCACTATAAGTAATGGTTTATTTTTGGACGGACATAATAATTTAAATTTTTTGTTCAATCTGAATTTACTTTAAAATAAAAAAATCTATATTGATTTTGACTTTTCTACATCCAACTCACAGGTTCATCCTTGCTTTGAGAAAAAAGATTATTAATGTACCCCTTTTAGAAGATATGGTCATTTGTTCTGGAAATGTCATTTTCGAGCCTGAGACCTGAAAGACAGGCTCAGTGCTTAACAGGTTAAGAAAGAAGTAAATGCAGAATGCAAATGTTGTCATTTGCATATGTCCCTAAAAGCTGTTTCAATCTAAGTTAGTTTCTTTTGAAATCAGAAATAAAGAAATAATAATAAGTAATGATTTTGATAAAACTCAACAACAACTTAAAGGAGGGGTAGGTAAGTTTGAGAAACCGCCTCGAGTGCACACAAATTCAAAAGTACACAGCCAAAAAGAATCCGCCCCTTCCTTCAGACTTCCTACAGAGCACCTCCTCCAACACACATGAACGCGCACAAGATCATGATAATGAATGTAAAACAAATGTATAATAAAGTTATTGTCAGTGCTTATATTTTTGAAGCTAGCATGTTTGTTTTGTGAAAATATATTATTATTATTATATTATTATATATTCTGAGAAAAACGACACCCTCTATCCTTAGAACGTAACGTTACATATCAGGCAAAAAAAAGGTTATCAATACTACACAGCCCAAGTTGGTTTTGAATGTTTATTTGAAATATTTAGCGTATTCATCTATCATGTTTGTCGACGAACGAAATACAGTACCTAATTACCTAGCTACGCTAGACAGCGTCTGCTAAATGAGTAAATATAAATGCTATGCTACCTAGCGTTTGTTTGTTATTATCGGTGACACATTGTGACACACAGGGGAGAGCAACATACAGTTCAGCTATGCTGCATACAGACAATTTGTTGTGTGGCAATATGGAGCCCTGGGACAGGGTCACAGAGTGATTATTCCCAGTTGCTGTGTCTGGAAGATACGCGACCGGTACCCAGATCCACATATAAGCTCACAACAGTCCAAGAGAAAAAGAGTCGAGCATGGCGTCAGCTCCGGCCCGGTGTGCTCCATAAGTAGTCGCCATCGTTGAAAAGCAACTCCGATATTGACTCTGGTTTGACTTCTCCTAGTTTCCACTTTCTTTTTCTTCATAATTTGCTGCATTACAGTTCTTCTTTTGCGACCTGTAGGCGATGTTGAAGCAAACTCTGCCATGGTGAACGTGTCCTCCTGCAGCGGCTCAGGAGGACTGACCGAGGAGCTCACGGGAAACACGCCCAATGCAATGACGGCGCGCGCAAGTGCATGAGTGTGTGTGTGTGTGTGTGTGTGTGTGCACGAGATTGAAGGCTGACAGACAGGTCGGCCAACCAGTTATTTTAGCCGGCCCGGCTAAAATAATTGGTCGTAGTTTTTACAGTACTACGGCTTCCACAGATGAATTTTTTTTCATGGATTTTTTTTCAAAGCACTTAGAATATGCATTGCTATCAGGATATCAAGAGCATTCCATGGAATATAACAAAAAGTGTATCTCGAGCCGGTTTCTCAAACTTACCTACCCCTCCTTTAAGTAGCAGTTTATTTTTTTGTAAACGTTTTTTTACGTTTAGAATCGATGTTTATAAGCTGCTTAGTTTTTGCAACTGTAAAATATCTGTGAGTATACAAAACTTTTCAATCAAACAAGTGTACAGTTTTCTAGACAAGACACAGGTATATAATCCTAATTAAAAAGGTAACCACGAAGTTGTTATCATCGAAAGCACAAACGGAGTGGAAGTGGGTAGGGGTCGGTTTGTGATTGGGCCAAAATACTAGAAAAACTAGTGAATTCCAGTCGACAACATCTGTTTGCTACCTTTTGTGCTAATTAGCTAAATGGACTTTCAAACACCAGAGTGACGGCTTACAGAGCACATGATGTGTTTTGAAACAAATGTATATTTATTCGAATTGTCACGTAGCTTGTTGCTGATAATCCTCATGGAGCTGATGTATAAATCATGTGAGATTATAGGAAATAACAACACGTGATTTTAAAAATGCCGTATTTTGCTTATTGAATATGTGCCTAAAAGCTGTTTCAAACTAAGTTAGTTTCTTATACACTTGTGGCTTCCCAAACCTTTATTTCAAAGACCTTCCATCCTATTCTTGTTCCTCTTGAAACCATAATGTGGGCCTTTGTATGTGCTGTGTGATTTTTGTTAAACCATCCGTGCCAAAACAGCCATCTTGTGTTTTGACGGTTATGTCAAACAGAGGACTTTTTGTAGCTTTGCCAAACCTACATTTTAACGATTTTTGGGAGAGATAAAGCAAGCGAAGAACCCTCTTGTTTTCATTCCCCTCATGTCTGCGAGGGTTTCTGTGGTTTCACAGGCTGTTGGTGCCTCGGTATGCGGTGTTTAAATGCTAATCCTGAGACATAGCTCATTAAGATCTCATGCTGATAGAGAACTCCAATGCTTTCTTAACCAAAAGGCAGCGCCGTCTAATCAACTGTCAGAGCCTGAAAGATTTGTTTTCACAGAGTCTGCTGATGGATGTGGTTTCCATGGTGAGCAGCCGTCACTTTCCCGTTGCATTTCATTTGATTCATGAACGGTAAGATGCAAATGTGCACAGAACACAAACAGCAGCTTTTTTGTTTCCCTCGCACACAACAGAAACATAGATCCGAGTCACTGGATGATAAATGTTTGAATGTAAACATTTTTACGAGCTGAAATCCATCATGTCCGTGCAACAAGCGTAAACAACAAAACATGAAACCATTGTGTCAATAAAAAAAGGCTTGTTAAAAAAAACAGGAAGTATCAAACGGACCAACGTCTCGGCCCATCTGGTTCCAGTAACGGCTCTGGAATTGGAAAATATATCTCAGATGTGGACTTTGCTTTCTAATCATTACTTCAGCTGCCTTCAAAAGAGTCAGAAAACCCCGGGCCCGGATCCAAATTTGTCCTATTACGAGAAAATATGAAGAAACATCCTGTGGCATTCCTTCGTTTACACAAAACCTCAAAGATGATGAAGTGCTTTTTTGATTGTTTCCACCTCAGGAACATATTCGATCATCACTCCAATATGATTACAACACACTTCAAGTCTTTGTCGTAACATGCTGCTATGTTGACAGGTCTGATTGGATCAAGAAACATCTTCAGCAACTTGACAACACATGCAGCTTTTAGAGAACATTCAGCAACTTGAGGAGACATGCTGGGAGACCAGGGGACACAAAAGAGTGACGCACACAGCTGGCGACCAGGGGACACTAAAGAGTGACGCACACAGCTGGGAGACCAGGGGACACTAAAGAGTCACGCACACAGCTGGGAGACCAGGGGACACTAAAGAGTGACGCACACAGCTGGGAGACCAGGGGACACTAAAGAGTGACACACACAGCTGGGAGACCAGAGGACACTAAAGAGTGACACACACAGCTGGGAGACCAAGGGACACTCAAGAGTGACGCACACAGCTGGGAGACCAGGGGACACTAAAGAGTGACGCACACACAGCTGGGAGACCAGGGGACACTAAAGAGTGACGCACACAGCTGGGAGACCGGGGGACACTAAAGAGTGACGCACACAGCTGGGAGACCAGGGGACACTAAAAGCAGTCTCACACTCAAGAGAAACTCTAGCTGACGCTGCATTTCAGGGTTTCAAAACCAAGTGTTAAAGATGATTCATGTCAGATTTTAACTACAGGAAATCACTTTTACGTTACATAATAAATGTGATTTGTATGTCATGCTTTTTGATGGCAGCACACAATCCTCCCAACCTTTGAAGTTCCTGGCTACTTGTGGCGGCGGTGCACCATAAAACAGAGAATACAGCTATACCGTTAAACACAAAGGACAGATTTATAGCAGTAGTGGTGCTTTGAAAGCTCAAACATGGATTAGCAACAGAGGAGTAACTCACTTTTTAAAACCTCAAGACTCAGCCGTGGTTCAGAGATCTATCAAACTAAAGCTGGTGAGGAGACGTGAGAAACAGAGTCGTGTTACGATGGATTACCGGCTGCCAATATGGCTGTTTAAGTCTTAAGAACACTTTATAGTTTCCTCCTGGTGATGTGAGGCAGTGGCGCAGCATCTTAAACAGACAGTGGTGTCCAGATGTGTCTTTGAAACGCAGACGGAGGCGAGTAGATCACAGACTACAGTTACTTAGATCCTTATAGTAGAAAAAAGTATTTCTGGAAAATATTTAGAGCGGGAAATATCATATATTCCTGTTGTTCATATCAAACCTGATTTTTCCAACAGGGATCGAAACAGGATTCTTTTATATTAAAAATAATCTGTTATTTAACTGTCTCTGTTGTTGGAAACTTACCTAAACAACTTTTTTGTCAACTTTATTTTTTAAAACTTTTTTTTTGGTCACCATTTCTTTGTCAACTTCTTAAGGCCAATGTTTTTGGGTTACATTTGTTCTTTGGTCAAATGTATTTTTAACACATTTTTTTGGTCAATTTTTTTTGTCCATTTTCAGTTTTTTTCGCCAACAAATTTGTTTTCATCATTTCCCTTTTTGTCATCAACTTTTACCTGTTCTGTTGTAAATTTTTTTTGTTGCCATCAACTTTTTTCGCCTTTTATCACCACATAGGTAGGTTAGGGTTAGGATTAGGGTTAGGGTTAGGGTTAGGGTTAGGGTTAGGGTTAGGGTTAGGGTTAGGGTAATATTGTGAATCGAGTGGCCTGTGTTCGTCGTCCATAACATACGCCTGCCCATACCATAACCCCACCACCACCATGGGCCACTCGATTCACAACATTACCCTAACCCTAACCCTCACACCAGATACTGACTGGTTTTCGGACCCCCCGAAAATAAAGCAATAAAGCAAAAATGCACGTTTCAGAGTGGCCTTTTATTGTGGCCAGCCTAAGGCACACCTGTGCAATAATCATGCTGTCTAATCAGCATCTTGATATGCCACACCTGTGAGGTGGGATGGATTATCTCGGCAAAAGAGAAGTGCTCACTATCACAGATTTTTTCAGATTTGTGAACTATATTTGAGAGAAATGGTTATTTTGTGTATATAGAAAATGTTTTAGATCTTTGAGTTCATCTCATGAAAAATGGGAGCAAAAACAAAAGTGTTGCATTTATATTTTTGTTCAGTGTACATCTTATAAGAGTATAATACATGTGTATAATATCAGTTAAAATAAGTGCTTAAACATACAGTAGTTAATATTGCAGGAAAGCAATATATTAGTACTTTGTCAGGCTTAATATTTATACCCCCAAAGCTTTTCTCTTATTCAAAATATGACCTTAACCTAAAGTATTCTTTAATGTTTAAATAAAGCCTTATTAGTTTGTCTGTCCGTGTCTCCTATTAATATCTAATAATAAAAATAATACATTTCAATAACTTGCTTTAACCACCAGGTGTCCCTTTCTATCAGCTTTGCACCGTTATGGTGTAAATATACCAATATACCGATTGGATCAAATATAAAAGTCGGCCGAATTAGTATTGATACTGCAAGGAGACTTATATTGTGAAGAGAAATTGAAGATTTTGTTTAATTGCTGATATATTTATGATCCACGTCATATATTCAGTTTCAGCGGCATTTGTTCCTGTTTGTCTAGAAGTCTTCTCATCAGGGCTCTATAAATAGCGAACTACGGCAGATATGTAATATTTAATGCAGCCGAACCGTGTATTACAATGCCGTTATGTGATGACCTCCAAAGAGAAAAGCAAGCAAACTCGGAATAAAGTATTATTTTATTTTTTAAAACTGTTTTCGGATTTCACATCAACAGGAAGTCCGGTTAACTAAAATGTCCGTGCGGAACAATACCCCAACCCATAGATCCGTGGGTGAATAATCTCAATCACCACATTACACACATACCTTCACATTTACATTTTAATTTACATTAAAGTATTTGGTGAGGCCTTCTAAAATGCTTTAAAATATAATTAGGGTTGTAGTTGAAGAGTTTGTACATTATTGCGTTGCCTGGCAACCACAACCGCACACATGGATTAACATGGATTTAATACATTAATGTAGCCTTTGTTTCTGCTAAAAGAGGTGTCAACCAGCTGGGGCAACAAGAACATCGGCGAAATGGAGTGTGACTATTAAAAAATAAATAATTATTACATTAATATTGACAATAACAACCGACCGTTGGGGAGCGTTCTCATGGCGTCTATTATCAACGCTATGGGAGGTCTATGAAGGTCTATGGGACGCCCTGCCCGTTGAAAGCTGACTTCCAAGGGGTACCCTGTACGTAATAAAGTGACAGGGAGGGAGCCTGACTCCCCGGTTGGGAGTGAGAACGTGTTGGAAGAAGAGGGGACACATGTTGATGTAGAAGAGACATGAAGAAGAGGGGACACATGTTGATGTAGAAGAGACATGAAGAAGTGGATTTTACAGAATAGGGGACCTTTAACGTCTCCGGTCTGTCTGCAGGATTCAGGGGGAGCGAAGCGTCGCAGCGTTTCAAACCAGGTTGCTCAGGAATTCTGGGATCGCTGTCAAATTGCTGGATTAGTCATATCAATCTTCTGGCTGTGAGCCGCCCAGAACCCTCGGGCGGTTTGCCTCTCGCAGCGTGAGATTACGACTACATACACCGCTGAAATCCAGGGGGAGAAAGGGGATAACCTGAGAGGAAAATGGAAACAGAGAAACAATTGTTTTCTTTAGCGCTGCACAAGTAGCAGACGGAGGAGGGGAGGGAGGGGAAGGAGGGGAAGGAGGGGAAGGGGGGGAAGGAGGGGAAGGGGGGGAAGGAGGGGAAGGACTACACATGTGGCCCGTGGGCATATGTTTTTGAATAATAGCCATTAGTTTTAATAGGGTGATGTCATTGTAGGGTTGCTGTTCCAGTAACTATACTCCTGCTGTCCTGGATCAGATCCTGGATCAGATCCCTGACTCCTGCAGTGCACCAAGCGTTTTGCTCACGCAGGAAAGTGAGTATGGATTTGCTGATAATATAAAGTTGAAGCTCTTCTGAATCTCTCTCAGCTTTCAGCTTCTTCTCCTTCGCTGAGACAGATCCTCTTGCACTATTTCATCTGTCTTATTTGTTTTTAACAGCCTTCTAATTTCATTTGCAGGGACTCTTAAGATGTTTCATCCCACAGGCCATAAGACTGTCAAACACCTGCACTTTTTAAAGAACACCCATAAACATTCATCTGATTGCATCTTGCTAATTCTTTATCTTATATATCATATTCCAATTACTTGTATATAGACTCTTCTTGCACTATTTCTCTTTCATTTATATTTACTTGCACATCTCAAAACAATCTCCTGCACTATTTTATCTGTATTTTATGTATCCACTATATATATTCATGTTGCTCTGCTGGGGGGGGGGCTTCAGTTTGTCATTGCCATATCTACACTGTAGCTGCTGAGCACATGGTGATAGAGACTTGAAATCTTGAAATCCTCTGTGCATAAGGACGTGGAGGGATTTGAACACTGAGGATGAAGTGGTGTGATGCCAGAGTCCACATGGCCTTCGCCGGCTATCAGCAGCGAGCAGCCACACGTTGTAAAAACATTTGGTGAAAAAGTGAGAATTTACGAGCGGCCATTAAAAAACCATGAAGGCCTGTCAGGAATAACCACGAGGGGGGTGGGGGGGGGGCAGAGTCATTCTGTAATGGAGGCAGCTGAGTCAACTCTGGGGAGATTAGGGAGAATTAAGCATCGGTCAGAAAACAAGAGAGACGTGTTCCTACAAAGCTTTCACTTCTATAGTCCCTCCTCACAAACTCACTTATCCTCAGTCAGAGGTGGGAAGTAACTAAGTACATTTACTCGAGTACTGTATTTAAGTTCAATTTTTTTCTATAAGTATTTCCATTGTATGCTACTTTGTACTTCTACTCCACTACAGTTCAGAGGTACAAGGTGTACTTCTCCTCACTACATGTATTTAATACCTTTAGTTACTTCACAGATGTGGATGAATGATGTGAAATATAATCAAGTGTTAAATCAGACTTTAGTTCCACCTGGAGTAAATCTACAAGCTACCCTGCAGTATACAAAGTCCTTCAAACTAGCTGCACCTTTACCAGCTTTGAGAACACTTTCATGATCAATCATTATAAAACATATCATATATATTATTCTGAAATGGACCAATCTGCACAATGACTACTTTTACTGTCGCTACTTTCACTATATTTTGATGAGAATACTTTTCTACTTTCACTTGAGGAACATTTTGAATGCAGGACTTTTACTGTAACAGAGTATTCGTACACTCTGGTACTTCTACTTTTACTCAAGTACAAGATCTGAGTACTTCTACTTTTACTCAAGTACAAGATCTGAGTACTTCTACTTTTACTCAAGAACAAGATCTGAGTACGTCTACTTTTACTCAAGTACAAGATCTAAGTACTTCTACTTTTACTCAAGTACAATATGTGAGTACTTCTACTTTTACTCAAGTACAAGATCTAAGTACTTCTACTCTTACTCAAGTACAAGATCTGAGTACTTCTACTTTACTCAAGTAAAAGATCTGAGTATTTCTACTTTTACTCAAGTACCTGATCTGAGTACTTCTACTTTTACTCAAGTATAATATCTGAGAACTTCTACTTTTACTCAAGTACAAGATCTGAGTACTTCTACTTTTACTCAAGTATAAGATCTGAGTACTTCTCCCACCTCTGTCCTTAATCAGTTTTCTATTTTCTAACCAGATAAAACACATTTACGGTAAATGTTTCTCTGCGTCAGCTTCGCAGGACTTCATCCGATGTTTGAGGATCGGCCAAATCCATCCCGACAGGCTGTTAAAAGTTCAGTTGTTGCTCAATAATGTGTCTCCTGCTTCCAGAGCCAACAACTGTAAGTGAAATTCATAAATTGTTCCTCCAATAAAAACCACAAGCATCTGTTACTTAGCGAAGACCAGGAAGTCGGGGAGTGTAAACGCACCTAAACTCACTTTCACCAGAGTTTACTGCACACGGGGGTTTACTCATTCATCAGAAATCCTCATTACCTTATGATGTTTACAGTAATACAAACTGATGTCATGCTTTAAACCCTCATGTGATTTTAATCATCTCACAAAGAAAATGAACAGTTTAGTCTCAAATCCAGCATAAATACCACAGGAGTACGATCACTTTGCAGCAACTATATACAAGGGTCTGTGAAAACTGATTAGATAGGGAGAGGGAATACACCTCCTATTGGCTAGCGCTCAAACACATTTTACGTGATAGGCTAAGGGGCGGGACATCTCTAAATGTTTGATCAATCACAAAAGAGCCGGCCAGCTAACCAATCAGAGCAGACTGGGCTCTGGTTTCAGACAGAGGGTGAAAAGAGGTCAGGCAGCACAGGCAGTATGAGAACAATAAAGAGCTTTTTGAACATTAAAGCATGGAGACACTACATACTGATATACACCTGAACATCAGCAGTAGAGGACTCTTTAAAGTAGAGACACTACATACTGATATACACCTGAACATCAGCAGGAGAGGACTCTTTAAAGTAGAGACACTACATACTGATATACACCTGAACATCAGCAGGAGAGAACTCTTTAAATTAGAGACACTACATACTGATATACACCTGAACATCAGCAGGAGAGGACTCTTTAAAGTAGAGACACTACATACTGATATACACCTGAACATCAGCAGGAGAGAACTCTTTAAAGTAGAGACACTACATACTGATATACACCTGAACATCAGCAGGAGAGGACTCTTTAAAGTAGAGACATTACATACTGAAATACACCTGAACATCAGCAGGAGAGGACTCTTTAAAGTAGAGACAACATCATGTATTAATGTCCAGCCAGGATTATTTGTGAAACTTCTGGTATTTGTTGAGATATTTCCATCTGGAGCAAAGTGTTGCTTCGATGTAACGATAGTCAGACATCGCCAACCCTCGAGTCATGCTGTCTGCACGACTCAAACGAAAATCAATGTGGGAAACTAGGAAAAAAGACATGATTACGTTTTAATCAAAGGATGAAAGACAAGCTGTTGGAAAATTGACAACAATCAGAAAATTAAAAAGCCAAGCCTCCCTTGACTAAGCATCTTTGATTATTTCAGACAGCTAACTGGAAAATGAACAGTAGATCCATGAAGCCAGCGGTAATGTGAGGGTAGTTACTCATTTATAATAGCAGCTTTCACCGACTACTGTCTTTCTCCCAGGTGTGTTCCATCATGTCCTTTGTAACTCCATTAGTGATTATTCTCATCTTGCTACCTCTCTCCTGTGGGCGGCTTTGAACTGTGGCCGCCTGTACTTATTATGTTATCATGGTGTATTTATGCAAAAAAGACAGCTTTATGGGGTTTTTCCACCTGAAATGAACGCACATTGCATATTTAGTTTTCCTGGCATGCTTCCCTATGGAACATGTTGAAGCTACAGGTGGTATTTAAAAAGAATGCACACATTCAGGAGCTGTTATTACACCAATCTACTCTTCCAGGTATCAAGTGAAACTATTTACACTCAGAAAAGGTGAGATGATTTGAAAGCCTGTGTTATTGCAACATCTAGTATATTTAAATGATAGCATTGAGATACAATATGTCCTTTATGTTCAACTGTGCAACAACAAGCAAGTTCCTGTAAAAACCTCAATTACTGCAAAATGTGAATGGACAAGGACATCATGATCGTTAGATTGCTGACGCTCAGATAATTGAGTAAAGGATGGTTGATAATGGCCGCAGGTGAACGTAGGAAAGACTAGTCTAGTGTCTGTTTGCCTACAAGACCTACAATTTAGCTTTTGAGGGGCTTTAATTTGCTTGAACAATCATAATTATATGATTAAAACTAAATTGAATATTCGGATGCTGTACGTATGTTGGATCAGTTCCACGAGTCATGATGTGGATTTTACTTCTACGCACGTAACTCCACGTAAAGCCCAATACAGTAGATACCTTCAAACTATCACTCTTTTAACCTATCTTTGTTACAAAAATGTGACTTTACAAGTTATAATTATAAGATATTTTATATTATATTTGAAATGTAGTCGACAAACCTACTGTAGTCGAAATTAGGAAATAGTAAGTCAAATTGTTCCAACAAAACATCCATCCATCCATCCATCCATCCATCCATCCATCCATCCATCCAT
>CALSBZ010038785.1:0-16821 GCA_943591055.1 Gobionotothen gibberifrons | reverse complement strand
ATCCTCAATTAAATGTTAACACTTTGTATACTTGTTTGTTTGGAATAAACCAAGGAAATTAGCTTTAGAGGTGCTGGAAGGCTTTTTTGTTTGACTTTTTAACACAGCCATGCTATCCGTTTCCTGTTCCCGGGCTTTAGGCTAAGCTAAGCTAACCACTAACCTGTTAATTTACCTCACATTGTCATATTCTTCACGTACCCTTTGTAACCAATAGCTTCGTTCTATCATTTATGTACAGCATAATGTATTACCTTTCCTTATCTTTATTGAATGTTCAGCAGTGATGGCACATATTATACAGTCAAATATACGTTACATTTAGAGCATATGAGGTTGTATCTTCCTGGTCGAATGTACTTGCTGTAAGTCGCTTTGGATAAAAGCGTCAGCTAAATGCAATGTAATGTAATGTAATATGAAGACGATCAAGCCAGCGCTGATCGGTGTATATTAGGACTGCAACCAGGGCCGTTTCTTCCTATAGGCGCCCCGCGGCCACTAGGGGGCCCCCAAGCTGAAAGTATTTATTATTATATATTCTTTTATTCATCCAAAAAACAAAAAAAGTATAATTCATACACACAAAGATGAACAAAATTAGTAGAAGCGGGAGGGTTGAAGCATAGCTTTTGGAAAGTAGCCCTCCTGTGCACCATCCTAATACAGCGGCATTATTGCGTCAAAAACGTATAGAAATGAAGGAGTACAAAGAAATAAAGAAAACAGGAGAAACAATTAAATAAAAGTTAGGGCAGGAAAACAATAAATGCGAAAACTAGATATAGGGTCATTTTATGCACATGTCAATAGCAGTTTCAACTATCTTTTTTTGGAAATGAACACATGTACTTGGCAAATGAATAATAATAATAATAATATATGCATAATTGCATATAAACATTGTGAACACTTATTTTCAAGTGACTTTTTTTACATTCATATGTTCACGCTGTGGTTTGAAACTGCTTTTGAATGTTATTAAGCATTTTGTTATGGAAAATGTTGTGCATAATCAGTACTGTTTTAAGCTGTACTATGTCAACACATTTGAATAGATTGAGTTTATTTTAATATGGGAGTTGTGTGTTCATATTTACCAACACCACAGACTATTCGTAATACTTTTTTTTGGGATGTTATTATTTTTTGTAGATTTGTTGAGTACGTGTTTCCCCATATTTCGGAGCAGTAGTAAAGGTAAGGGAGAAATAGATTTTCTTCAAGAATGTTCTTAGTATGATACAAAATACATATCGTTTTTGACAGTTTAGTCTGTACATAATTTATATGGTGCTTCCAATTGAGTTTTTCGTCAACAAGTAGTCCTAAAAATGTACATGCACCAACTTTTTCTATCTCTGTATTGCAAATCCGTATAATGCAGTCATTTCTACTCTCAGACTTTGTATTGAATAACATGTCATTTGTTTTGGCCACATTAAGGGATAATTTATTAACTGCAAACCAGTTACATAGTATTTCTAATTCTGCATTCACAATTTTAACAAGATCGCCAAGATTATGATGGGAGCAGAGAATTCAAAGTTCAGGTTCAGCCTCAATATATTTGGGGAGAATTCAAATGAGCCGTCTTTATTTGTAGACAGCCAAGCCCCCTCCTGTGTTCGGTGAAGCATTGTATGCTTACAAATCCAATGTAGGATATAAACACGACTAAACTGCAATGATAGCAAAGCTGTAGCTTGGGTTTTTGGGGTAATAAAGTCCAAATCATCGTTGGGCTGTCAGCCAATGAGTGACGTCTGAGGAAGATGAAAAATGTAAATAAACATTGTTGAGAAAATGCTGCATCTCTTGCATTTATTGACGTAGAGGAGCCTTATTTTTTACCTTTTTAATATTATTTTTTGTCATTTTCAATTGCTTGGTTTTCATGAAATTAGCCTGTTTTCCTATTAAAGTGTAACAGATTGATGCATCTCCACAGATCATCTTAAAGGCTTTGGAATCCCCCCCATTGTAGTTAAAAAAAACTGTCAAAACTAGGGCCCCCAAACAGCTAGAAACGGCCCTCACTGCAACTAACAATTATTGTCATTGTAGATTCATCTGTTGATTATTGTCTGGACTGTTTGGTCTACAAAATGCCAGGGAAACTTCAAAAATGTCCTTTCCTGTTACTTAAAGTCTGCTTTTGTCAGTATACAAAACCTGTAGATGTGATAAATGAAAGACATTGAAAAAATCTCCATTGCACACCGTTTAAAATCAGAACTGCACTGGTAATTAGGTATTTACCCAGCTAAAGTGTTCTGCTGTTTGTAAGTCCTTAGCTATGACGAGTAAATACAGTAACATCCGTTGAAAGCTCAGACGCAGCCTCATGGAGCAACAAGAACTTTATCTCCCCTTGCCTTTTTGCCGCAGCTCTATAACTGTAAAATTAGTTTTTCATTATAATTTCCCTGAGCTTAAAGTTTGGTAACATTATACCAGAACATTAAGTCAGATGGCCTGAAGCGTCCAGAGGCTTTTAAGTTGTTATATTATAATGGTTTCTATTTTTAGTTCTGCACACGTATAGGTCATTCTTTCCTAGAAATGATCTGTAAAATAGCATGAAAAAGGCTTGTTCTCTGTTTGTGTAATTGAACATTATATCTCACTGCAGAAGGAAGCTGATGTGACGTCAAGCGAGCTCGGTCAGGCAGGTTCAGCAGGAACCTTAAAAATATACACGTTCAAGATTTATCTTTAATCATTTATCAATTTGATCTTAATGTGGCTCTTCCTCATCTTCTCTTCCTCTGTCTGTTGGTTTCCAGCCTTATAGTCTCTCCTCACAGAGGACTCAGACATGTAGACGGATGACACAAACTGATCCCCACAGAACATACTTAATGTAACCTGCTGCAGAAGCCACATAGCTAGCATGCAGACCTCAAACGAGAGACAATCTTTGGAGGTGATGACAACAGCGGCTACGCCAAATCTGGCCAGAGGCACCTCTAAACGTCCAATGCCCTTGATTGGACAACACCAATCTATGAATGTTGTCTTCATTTTGATTTGAACACCTGCACACCTGAAAAGTCATGTGACTTGTGTCTACACATCTGCAAAGTTCTGACACTGCATTAGTCAGGGTTTTGACGCTATTGCGCTGACAAAATTGGTCCACAGACCCACAAAGACTTACCAAAACCAAAGAGACAGAAAACAATAATTTCTAGAACTCTAGAGACTATAGTGGTGGACACTCATGATTGTTGTTGTTTGCATGTGATGAAATGGTGTTATTTATATAGGCACAACACACAGTTTCAATCTACTAGTCACAATTGATGGAAAATAGTTGAAGTGAAAAGCCCTTTTAAAAAATAAATTATTTATTCACCATTGTAAAGCCATGGTTAAAACGTACAAGTAGTTTATAAATGGTGACTTAAATGTGGTGTCCATGTTGAGTATTGACCGGTCCATTTAGGCCTCTCACCCACGACAGAAAGCTGCAAGTGGGTTTCACATTGCAGATTACATAACTTAGTTTTGAAAATAACTCAAGTGTAATGCCATAAATTGAACTCTGCCTCTTCCCCTCTGTCCTGTTCATACAAACTTCCTGTGGGTGACTGAGAGCGGCTGCTTACACAGGGCTGACCGGGAAGAATGGGAGAAATCATGCATACAGCAGAGGGATCGACGGTCAGTCAGTCTGTCCGTTTCAAAGACAGACACACACACACACCAGTCTGAGGGCCAGTGATAACACAGCTCAGCGGACACATCTCCTCATTTCCCGTGTCCTCTTCCAGAGTTGGTTCTGGCATTGCAGCTTCCGCTAAAAAGCGAACTTCAGAGCGCCGAGACCGCGGCGAGCTGTTCCCATCACCGGAGGAGGGACTGGGCACACGTTCTCAGTAGTATAATACCACAGAGAACAAATGTTACTCAAGTGAACATATAAAAGCAGATACTGCCTACTCATTTTGCACATTGGCTGATTTGATTTCAGGATCATTTTCTGTTTTTAATATTGTTGCATTAATGTATTCATCACTTGTTGTTGCAGTTGGTTAAGGAGATACTTTTATTCCATATTTATATTAGGTTGTGAATTTCACCAGGGGATCAATCAAGTCGTATATTAACCTAAAGTGATCGTAATACATTTGCATTATTAATCTGATTCTTTAAATGAAGTGGAGTAAAATGTACAATATTTGTAGCTACAAATACAAATTACTTTATAGTACTGGAGTAAATGGAAAAAGTAAGTCAAGTAGGCTAAGTCAAAAGTAACCTTCCAAACACAGCAAATAACCCAGCATGCCCTGCTTCCAGCCAGTAGAGAAATACAAAGCCATGATGAGTGGAAGAAAAAAAACAGATGTTCTCACTGACGCTTCAAACAAGATCCTGATGAATCTGTTGTCTCATCTCAATGTGTCCTTACAGCCTCAGAAGATCAAGAGGCCAAAAGGTCGGCTCATCAATAATCTTATCTGCCATCCATGCAGCAGAGGATCAATGTCATTGATCAGAGCAGTGTTCCCCAGTCGTATCGTAAAGGTTCACCCAGAGAAATCCCACTAATAATCTCTGACATTTCCAATCAGCAGAGCCACAGCTCCAATGTCTTTGTATTGTCACAGTCAGACAGCATTAAGGATGCTTTATTATGCTAGAAGTGACGTGCAACAAGCTGCTTTCAACTTGAATATCTGAAAGCAGAGAGGGTTTGTCAAGTTAAAGAAAAACCTTTAAACCCCAAATGATCATTTGTATATAGATTACTCACCTTGTGTTTCCTTGAATGTGTGGAGATAACTTTGTTTTCCTCACTTGTCGTCATGGTGAAGAGTCCAAAACCGGAGAAAGTTATTGATGAATTAAAGTAAATTGGGAACCACATGCTGTATAATAAAAGTCTAATTGATGCAGTTCTTATGCTCAGTATGTTACATTACATCTGTCCTACTCCTTTGCATTTGCGTAAATGCTTTTCTTTGCAGATTTAAATAAAACATCTGCAATTAAATGTGTCTTATACTGATGTTGAAATGTCTCATCAGTGGCACGCTGGGACATGATTTAAGCACAGAGGTTGTTGTTAATAGAAGGTCTGATTGCTTTAACTCGGACAACTCAATAGCCCAAATGAATTACAGCCCTGCATCATGAATACATTGGATTGCTTCCCTCTATCGTGTCATTTATGAGCATGTTGTAATTAGGTGTGGTTTGAAATTGGTCTGAATGAATATATTCATCCTTGAAAAGGTGGAGCAGCTGTATGCTCAGTCACTAACACCACCGTTTGGTGATTTAGTAACTTTAACTGTAAGATGAGTGGTGGCCCGTTAGGCTGATCCAAGTACAGGTGGGCCGACAAATTATATATTGAGAGTAATTCATCAAACAAAAAATCTTGTCAGAGTACAGAACAACCCTCCCCAATGTAAGGGGGCCGGGCCGTGCAACATGCACTATGGATATTTAAATAAGGTATTATAAGTCAAACCGTTAAACAAAATACATAATTTTAGATGTAGAGCCACTAAAAGTCAGACTGCATTATTAAAATGTCACAATTATCTCCGTAAAAGCCAAATTGATATCTCCCTGTATTAGTATTGCCATCCATGAGCAAATAGGTTTCTATATGCAAGGTAAAAACGTTATAGTCAATTTGGCATTCAGAAAAAGATTTAAAAAACATGTTTTTCATACAGTTGTTGAGCTGAATTCATGCTTGTTTTTAAATTAGGTCTACCACTATCTAGTTTCTGGTCTGATTGTCTAATTAACCCTTTTTATCCTCCACTGACAGCTTTAGGTGAAGTACCCCCTGCACTGAGATTGCTGAACTCTGATCAACACGCTGTCTCCACATGGCTCTACCCCCCCACCCTGTGGCGGCAGAGTGAACTGTGCACTCACTTGTAAACCAGCTGCATACTGTATACTCTATTGCAGGGGTTCCCAAAGATTATTATCCAGTCTGTTTCCCACATAATTAGATTCTATTTGTAGGGGCAATGTGGGAACCCCTGCTCTATTGTGCTTCCTGCCATTTCGTATATCTTTTAAGTTGTCATATGATAGCAACACTCACCCATGTGATTGCAAAAAAAAAAAGACCAGGCACATTATGAAGCAGTAAAAGTTTAGTATAAAAAGGGCAATGAACTGATCAGTAACAATTAACGATAAACATACAAAAACGAGTTATAAAATCATAAATCATAAAATCAGCTTTTTACATTTGCTGCAAAGATTAGTAAGAAGATTGTTGTTCTTGAGTTTAACTACAAAAATATTAAAGCATAAAATCTACAAAATCTTAGCTGCCATGAGCAAATATATGATATGTTACAGGACTAACAGATAGATGATGAATAGCTGATTGACTGTATATTATCGACTATGTACAAGGTTCAAGACTCTCTCGCAAACAAAGGACACAAATACAGTACAAAAGGAAATAAAGTACAACCAGAGTGGTAAAGACAAGGAAACAGTTGAAGCCATGAAGAAAGAGGAGAAGGAAAAAGGGGATGTTCGCATTCATACTAGAACACATTTCAAGGAGTTTCCTTAAAAATCACTTAGGAAAATAGTGCTTTGAAGAAACTCGACACTCGTTTAACCCGCCTCATCATCTTATATTGGTTATTGATTTGTTTGTAATGTGTTTAAACCATCCAACAGATAAATGAGACATTGACAGGTGTAGTTGTGACTTTAAAGACCCAGAAAAAAGTGACACACAGTCTGCCAACCCCAAATATAAAAGAAAATAAACGAGTCTTTATGTTAACGTGTGATTTTAAAAAGGCGGATTGTTTATATTAATTATGACGCATGCATGTGTATATTTCTGCAAATATATCACAAGTGCAAAACTGTGTCTATCGTAATCTACTGGACGTGGCAGTTGTCTTCTTGTTTCTCTGGTGTCTGGTGGACACTCAGCGAGCGGTGTGCAGATTTCTCCTCACCATTCGGGGAGAGACAGGGCATGGACCCCAAGGCCTGTGGAGGAAGAGCAAGACAAGATAAGAAGAGTGAAAAACAATGGGAAGTGAATATTTGAACTTTACACAACAAAGGACTGTGCCTGGAACTGGACTCCATTGATCAGTCTGCTGTGCTGTATACCATGTATTCATTATAAAGTAGAAAGTAGCAACAAGATTAGCGGTTTTGAAGAACATGCCATTTGTGTTGACATGCAAATGTAGCGTATTTTGTGTAGCTGGCTGTCGGGTATAAGTAGCACAGACAGGTGTGTGTGTGTGTGTGTGTGTGTGTGTTGCTGCTCACCATGCCATCAGAAGAGGGAACTGTCTGTTTGGCAGCGAGTCGAGGACTGCAGCGCTTCACTGTGGTTCTCCTCATGATGAACGGACTGGCCTCCCCCACAGGAATATCACCAAAACCTGCAAGAGAACCACAATTATTACTTTTCTCATCCTTAAAAGTTTTGTAAAATTGCACCAGCATTTAAATAGTTACATTTACTGCATACATCTAAATCCATAAGGGGTTAAAAAAAAGAAACCACAGGTGTTTTTCTTGCCTAGATTTTGATGAACTTGAGTTGCAGTTACATTACGCTTTTGACGTTACATGCGCTTTGAGCACCAGGAAAAGCGCTTTATAAATGTAATGTTGTATTATTATTATTATTATTATTATTACCTCTCTGCACCAGCTCAGGCAGCCCCTCTGGTCTGAACTCATCGTCTTCCTGCTCAGTTTTTGGTTTGGTTGTAGTCACTGCGTTGGCTTTGATCTTCTTTGTCAGGTTGTGCAGGGCCTCCTGGGCGCTGTCTTTACTACTGATGTCCCGGTGAGCTCGTTTCCCCTGAGGAGACCTCTGCAGAGTTAAAGGTGCCATGTTCTCTGCGTCCTCGGGATGTTTGGAGTGAGACTTCCTCCCCGAGCGGCGCCGGCGAGTAGCGTCCGCGCTGCTGGAGGGGGCGTTTGATTCGTTAGCTGGTCGGCTAGCAGTGAGCTGCTCCAGCCGGGTTGTCAGTGAATCGTTGGCCTCTTCCAGTTTGTGGACTTTAAGCATAACGCTGCAGTATTTTTCGATGCTCTCGTCGGCCTCCTTGCTTTTCTCCTCCAGGTCTTGGTTTAGTTCGTCAAACTCGCTCTTCATCTCCTGCAGCTCTCCGTTCCTCTCTTCTAACTCTTTCTTCTTTCCATCGAGGGCAGCCTTAAGTTCTTCCACTTCCTTACTTTTTTGTTGTGACTCCACAATTTTTTCTTCTGCCTCCACCTTCTTCTGCTGCAGAGCACTCTTCAGGTCTTCCACTTCCTTCTCTCTCTGCTCTGCCGCCTCCTTCAGCTGCTTCGCCTCAGTCTGCACCGCGTCGCTGCTCTTTACGTCGCCTGTGACACAAATGAGCCACATGTTAACAAAATAATTAGTTTGCACTGTCGAGGGACTAAGTCGCCATGTTTCTAAATTGATTATTGTCTATAAAATACCCGATTATAGTGAACAAAGTCAAAGGTAATATCTTGTTTGTCCAAATCCAACTTAAATTGGATATTATAGAGGCGAAGTCCCTCCCTTTCCGGGGGAGCTCCATGGGACCTTATTTCAGAAAAGTTATGTATTGAAGTCAATGGAGAGAGAAAAGTTATCTTTTGATCCCGTTTGAATTGTGCCACGAATTACACATATGATGTTTGTCAATTTAAAAGATAATTTTGCTAGTCAAAAAAATTAAATGTGTTGTAAAACTGTGAAGTAACACTTTGTTTTGCCGCTCAATGAACTACATCTCCTGTCTCGCACCACACACCAAGACGGCCGTCACGTTGGCACATTTCACTTCTTTCTTTCAGAATGAGGTGAAAAGTATTAAAAGAGGTGAAAATCACTCCAAGTCTGGGCATGCTGAGAGCTGTACATACACAAGGGGAGTTAGTCAGTTCGTAAGAGCCAGCATGCGGACCGGGATTCTGGGATTTGTAGTCTTTCTAGTTGCGTATTTTTCATAGTCTTATATTTCAACAGTTTTACGACAACGACAAACTTATTTTTTAAGATTGACAAACATCATATGTGTAATTCGTGGCACAATTCAAACGGGATCGAGAGATACGTTTTCTCTCTCCATTGACTTCAATACATAATTTTTCCGAAATAAGGTCCCATGGAGCTCCCCCGGAAAGGGAGGGACTCCGCCTCTCTAGAGTGATACCGTAGCTCTTCTGTTTTTAATCAAAACTAGTATAATGATACAACCCAATTACTTAATCGTTCACATACTTTCATGACATCTTGGATTGATTTGTAAACACAAACTAATGTCTGTGTACAGATAGAGAATTCTGGCCAATCCTGATTTCTTACACATTGTCCCCAGGATGGCGCAGGTCTTGTATGTCATGAAAGTAGTATGTTCATCCTTTAATATGTGTTTTATTTATGCATTTATTACAGAAGCATTTGAATACGTTTCCCCACCTGAGCCGTTCAGAATCTCTTGCTTCTCCTGCTCCAGCTGTTTGCAGGTCTTCATCAAGAGACTCATCTTGCTCCGGGCAGAGTCTCTCTCTTTGGACAGACGAGCGGCCTGAGACGTTAGCTGTGACACCTGAAACAGACGGAAAGAGTTTTAGTCATGCTAAACATAACATAACATCAAATGAAACAAGATATCATTCATACTATGTTGTCTGTTTATCTTGAATTCACTTATTTATTAGGATACATGCCGAATGGTTGGCACGTGGGGACATTTGAGACTTAAATAGATCTATGTGTGTGTTGGAGCCATAATGCGTGTGTCTTTGTTTGTACGTTATCTGGACGTTTAATTAATGATGCAGTTCCAACTTCCTACACAAGATGGAGTATTCACTTGTGTGTGGTGTGTGGGACGGAAGCAAACGCAGAAGCCGTGTTAATATGAGCTGTATGTTAAACCTGTTTGTATTCAGCGTGACTGGCGTGCATATATTGGTATCTGAATGGTAACAGAAAGGCTATACGGACAACAAAATAAATGGATTGAAAGATATACACTCGTATGGACATTGTTTTGTCGTCTGGAACACGCGTCCGAACTCAGTTCTCCCGTTCCCATCCCTCAGTGGCGTATGTATGGATAAGGTCAAAAAGCCTCTACAGTGTGTGTGTGTGTGTGTGTGTGTGTGTGTGTGTGTGTACCTGCTCGTTGAGCTTTGCTGCAGACTCTTTGGACTCTTCCAACTCCTTCTCCATCGAGGCCACTGCAGACTGAAGAGTCTCTTGTTCTCTTGCGAGTGTCTCCTTCTCTTGTTCCAGGCGGGAAAGAGCAGAGGACAGGTTCTTTTTCTCGACTTCAATGGAAGAAAGGGAAGACTGCAGTTCTTGGTTTTCCCCATGGATCTTTAGTTTCTCCTGCTCTGTTCTTTCCTTCAATGAAGATAGAGTTTGTTGCGTGTCCTTTTCCATCAAGGAGAGGTCAGCCTGTAGCTTTTCTTTCTCTTCAGCTAACACCCTCCTCTCTTGCTCCAGCCTTTCTTTATCTCCTTCTACAGATGAAAGAGTGCACTGCAGATGATCTCTCTCTTGTTCCACTGAAGACAGAGTGGAGAGCACTTCCTCCTGGATGGATTTGGCTGAAGCGTTCTTCTGCTCTGCCTCCCTCTCCAGCATCTTGTCTTCTTTAATCTGAGTTTGGAGCTCTTTTATTTCTTCCTCTAAAGCCTTAATACTGTTCCTCAGGTTGTTACTCTCCTTCTCCCACTCCTCCAGAGAAGTGTGCAGACAGGATTTCTCTTTCTCCATCTCCACCAGCAGAGACTGCAGCCTCTCTCTCTCTCCTTCTGTGTCTGCAGCCCTTTGCTCCAGGGAGGTCTCTCTCTGCTGGGAGGCTTCCAGCTGTGCCTGGAGGTCGTCCATGTTCCTTGTTTGCCGCTCGGCTTCCGCTCGCATTCCTTTCTCCAGCTCTTTCTGCCTTTCCTCTCCCTCTCTTCTCTCCACCTCGGCCTTCTCCAACCCTCTCTCCAGCTGCTCCTTCGCAGACTTCAGTTCTTCTATCTCTCTGTTCTTTGTCTCCAGCTCTCTCTCCATGTGTTCTTTCTCAGATCTCAGGTCGTCCAGTGTGGCAGACAGCTCGGAAAGCTTCTCGGTGAGTTCCCTCTTCTCCTCCTCTACCTGGAGGAGGGGGAGGTCAAAGACAGACAGCAGCAGCAGAGTTCAGAAGGGAGGAGAAGAAGAAAATCAGGATGGAAAGGGAAAAGGCAGCATAAGAGAAAAGAAACATCGGATTAATATATTGTTTGGTATTGAGAACATATAGATACATAAGAAAGGCCAACATTAAGCCAAACACTAATGAAAGTGAATATACCTTTATCCTTTCCTCCTCCAGCTCAGCTGTGGCTGTCTCGGCCTGTGTAGGAACATCAAACAGTCATTTAACACAAACTAATGTCTTGACCTCTCCTATAGTATGCATTGCCATGAATGATTGAATGGATGTTCTATATTAGTTTAATGACTGATTGAACTCCAGCAGTATTATTTTAGATATGTTATGTTTAACTGCTATGCCATCTCTGCTCTGTGTCATCTCCTGGGTTCTGTAGTGCCCGGAGTCTGTCTTTATATTTTCTCCCCCCCAGCCCCCATCCCCTCAGGAAGCCTTTTGCCTCAATGAGTCAACATTGGAAATAAGAATGTGTTCTTAATTGATTTTCCTGGCTAAATAAAGGTTCTACTATAACTAAGCAAATGTTGGCATTTTACCAAACTCCTCACATGTGAGTTTCTTCCATACAAAGGTTCCATTGAGACATTACAATGCAAGAAGGATGCAGTGGTATATATGCATGTTTGAGACTACCTGAAGCACAGCCTCCTCTAGACTCTCCTCTTGGTCTTCCTTCTCTCGCTCCAGGACAGCAATGCGATCTTGCAGCGACTCAGATTTCCTCTGGGCAGCTAGAGGGGTGAATCAACACAGTTAGACCGACACCACGTCACACAGACACCACCCCACACACACACCCCACCTCACCTCACACAGACACCACATCACACAGACTCCACCTCACACAGACACCACCTCACACACACACACACCACCTCACCTCACATAGACACCACATCACACAGACTCCACCTCACACAGACACACCACCTCACCTCACATAGACACCACCCCACACAACTCAATAGGTTTAGTCATTTCAAAGATGTTAAGAGTCACCTTTGAGCATCTCTCCCATCTTCTTTTTCTTCCTCTCGTCTGACTCGATGCGAACCTGCAGCTTTTCAATCCCAGTCCTCATCTGCTGGACCTCCTCTTGTGTCGAGTTCAGGCGAGAGGCAATCTCTCCCTTTTCCAGAAGAGAAGACTCCAGAGACTGCGAGAGGCGACACACTTCTCCCTGTAACGCCTTTAGGAGAAAGAGGAGTAACAATTAGGGGGTATTTTGGTGTATGTAATCTAAATTTAAATCTAATTGATAATGCTTTGAAAACATAAAACCTAAAAATAGCAAGCTTTTTGATAATGAGGAAACTTAAACACAACAAGTAACAGCCCCTCACCTGTATCTTGCCGACCATGGACTCCGTGTTGTTATCGGCTGATGTGTGATCTTCTTGGATTTGGTCCAGCTTCCCGATCAGCTCATCTCTTTCTCCACTCTGATGGGACATTGCCTGCTCCAGTGCCTTAACCTGATCCAGCAGCTTCGAATATGAGAAGAAAACAAACACAAGGTCAAGAGGTGCCTCTGGAGTTTGTGCCTCTGGCCTGATGAAGCCAACCTAACAAGATGACAGACTTGTGGACTTTACTTAATGCTACCAGCAGGGTGTATGCAGGAATCCTGAAGTCAAATGTAATGCCTTATAAGACCTTTTTTAAGACCCTTTCCATACATTTTAAGACCTCATCGCCACTTTGAGTTTTAACCGGTTACATTGCCGACACACTTTGCCTCACATTGACTATATACAGTATTGATTGTCCTTCCTCCTTATTTTCCAACCATTTGGACGCAAACTTGCATTTCCCCATAACGATGTTGTTTAACAACCGGCGTAAACGGACCGTGCTATCAAGCAGTGAGCGTGCGCTGTCCTGTTCAGATGACGTCAAACCCAACGGGATGCCATAAATAAACTACACAGAATCACACTACACACCTACGCAATGATTACATTCAGGCAGACTGTAGAATACAACCTCTTTGGACCATTTATATACTTATTGAAAACAAGCTACAAAATGTAATACCTTGGAAAATGCCGTTTAATACTTTTTAATAGCCTTAATTTTTCGCTAAATTGATTTATCAACTTTTAGAAGACCCCGCGGACACCCTGCACCAATGTAAGCCACTTCTAAATAAATGTCTCTTTCGACCTGCACCACATATTTTAAGTGACACAATGTCACTTTAATGTTACATGTAAATACCTGCTGCCTCTCAGTCTTCAGTTTCTCCATGCTGCTTTGAAGGGCTTCGTACTCCTTCCTCCCTGCTCTGATGTCATCCTCCAGGATGGAGATTAGGTTTCTGGTGTCACAGTTGGTGTTCTCCAGGTTGTGAACTTTGTCTCTCCATTGGCCCATGGACTGGTTCAGGTCGTCTCGCTCCTCGGTGCAGGACACAAGTTCAGACCTGAGCTGGGTTGTCTGGAGAAAATGAAGGATTGAGAATAGTAATGCAACACTAATGGATCAGTAGGCTTACAAAACACAATGTTGTTTTAGCTCTTGACGAGTGCTCACCTCTGTCCTGAGAGTTTCCATGTGCTGCTCCATGCCTGAACATGTCCTCCTCTGCGTCTCCATCTCAGTCCCCAGTTTGCTCCTCTGCCCCTGCAGGGTCTCCAGCTCAGACTCCATGCCCAGGATGTGCTGCTCCAGGTTAGCTTTCTCAGAGCGAACCCTCCTCAGCTCACTCTCCTGCTGAAGGAATTTCTCGTCCCAACCACCTACAGAACCGATGAAAGTGTCTAATCAATACCAACAAAGAACAGACCCTAAAGCCGGCACATCCCCTTTCTGTGCAGGGAAGTGTAAGCTGCTCCTAAACATATGAACACAAACTATGGTTGCTCTTTAATTGCAGGCACTCACAACGAGATGTATTTAAAGGAGACATGTCATGCTTTCCCGGTTATTACCCGTCCCCTTGTGTGTTATGAAGGAGTCAAAACCCTTAAAGTACACCCTGTAGCGAGTAAAACTCTAACACAGAAAATACCTCCCCAAAACGCCTCGTTGGTGAAACGTCATCGTCCATTTGATTCTTCCGGGTATTCTTCCCATTTAGTTCCGGGTACGTGCTTACGAAAGCACGTACCCGGAACTAAATGGGCCAATCCGTGGAGCCGTTACGTTAAGCCCCCGCTGATTGGTCCAAATTGACCAATCCACGGACTTCCTCACACACACACACACACACTCAGTGCAGGCAGCTCTGCTGATTTCTCCTCCCTGGCTGCAGGCTGATAACAGACAGCTGGGATCGCGGCGAAATTCTCTCTGCAGACCCATTCTCACAGCGTTTATCAACCTATAAACCTGTTTCTCACTCAATATCAAGCCACACTTATTGTTTTCTGTGACTGTGGATGAGTTTGGCTGTGCTTGGCGGGGGGGGCGGGGGGAGAGCTGCAGCGAGCCGTTTAGTGGAGAGAGTGAATACTGCTGAATACACATACTTCACAGAGATGCTGTATGCAAAACCAATGTGAGTTTGGAAAATTGCACAGTATTTTTCTATGTTAGTATACCTCAACAATGGAATTATGATCAGTGGAAATGGCCATGACACCTCTCCTTTAACATTTAGCACCTTGTTGAGGACTGATGTTTAAGATCCGTAAATAATCTAGTATGATGAAGTTAATCGCTCACATGCAGAGAGATATTTACCTTTGGCCATCTCTAGTCCTTCCATCATCTCCATCACATCAGTCAGCTGGAATTTAGCTGTTTGCAGCTGCTGAGTTAAGGTCTCCCTCTCTTCTGACAGCTGGAACAACTACAATTAGAACATGGTATTAGTATCTTTGAAGTGTAAACTTGTCATTTATTATTTAAGTGGCATTCATTCTACAATTTCTTTGCTCAAACCTGGTCAGCAGCGACTTTCTTTTCCTCCACAGCGATGCTCAGCTTATGCGCTGCACCCTGTGCCTGCTCCTCTGTTGCTTGAAGTTTGGTCTCTAAGTTTTGAACTTGGACTTCCAGTTCGGAGGTCAACTCCATTCTCAGTGCCAGGTCCGAACTCAGTGAATCAAACTCTGAGCGCAGGGTCTGGAGTTGTTGTTTTGTGATCATAGCTGTGTCAGCTTGGACCCGGGATGACTCTGAAAATTGAAAACAAGACATTTAAACATAATTGTACAGATTTAAAGTTCTACAATGTAGTGCGAATCAGATTGTATCCAACTCATCATTAAGTCTGTGACCCTGGGAGTCTAACCAAGGTTGTGACTCTTCTTGCCTTAGCAATAGCAAGTAGCTTCATTTTTAAGTTCTAAACTTTAATTATCACTTTAATCTGTTAGACCCCAAGCCTGTTTTTCAGGTCTCAGGCTCGAAAATGACATTCCCAGAACAAATGACTATAACTTCACTTCTAAAAAGGGGTAAATTAATAATCTTTTTTCTCAAAGCAAGGTTACATCTGTGAGTTGGATGTAGAAGAGTCAGAATTGATATAGATATTTTTATTTTAAAGTCAATTCAGATTGAACATAGTAAAAAAATTATAGTTTCTGTCCAAAAAAACCACATTACTTATAGTGAAAACCACCCTTGAATGATGGGATAGCAGACTAAAAGCTTTAGGAATCCAAACTACAACATATAATAAGTACCCTGTATCAAGATTGATGCAAAACAAGTGAAATTTGACCTTTTTAGAGAGATTTTGCAAAAAGAAACCCACTTCTGGGGTCATTTGGGTGGATTTGCCATATCTCCGCCCCCGTTCGATTCTGGTGATTGACACCTCTTTGTAACCGTTAGAGCCAATAGAATCGAGAGGAAGTTCCTAAAAATCCATCTAAACATTACCCATCGGTGAATGAGTGATGCATAGCCAGAATGCCTGAAAAGCTCCGTGTTGTGATGTCTGTTTTTGCTTCCCCTGTCGCGAGTTCTGACCGCTCAGTGATGATACTAATACCTGTAGAATCTGTGGAACCTCAGCTTGCTAATCGATATCTTGTTTGTGCAGATCCGATATGTAATAAGGGTATTTATACCTAGAGTTCTGTGCTAAGGGTGTTAGCATTTTTTCACTCAGGGCTCATTTAGACGCTTCTTGTGAGACTTGTGTTTTGTTTCGGTAAAAATGGTTCGTATCGTTAGTTAGCTCAGTTTCTTCCCGTTAAGTGGGTATGACACATTAATAGGTTTTTAAATGTTAAGAAGCCCCGAGACACAGTTTCGTGAACAAAAAACACGCGGGCGGGGGCTGCGGGTTGAACAGGTTAACTTTGAGATTAGTACTATCCCTAGTGTGAAACAAAGTTAATATCGTAAGAACAACATCTGTAATTGATAAGAGTCAAGAGCACCATTCAATTACTCACCAATGGACTCCAAGTGTCTGCTCTCCCCAATGGATGATGGTGGTAGAGACATCTCACAGACTTCAGGTGTGCTTTCAGGGACATCTTTGGGACTATTGCCGCCTTCAGGAAGCTGCAAGAAACAAGATGAAATTCGAAAAATGTCATAATCAATTCAGTCAATAGGTAGTAAAGACATATCAGTAACAACTATCAAGTCCCGAGTACATGTATAGCCGCGTTCACACCGAGTACTTTTCACCCGTACTTTTCGCGTTTAGTTCCGTTAGTACCCC
>CALSBZ010038783.1:11829-21959 GCA_943591055.1 Gobionotothen gibberifrons | reverse complement strand
TTTGCGTACTTTTTCTAAGTTACCACAACTTATTAAGTTTTACAGTGTATGCATATAGGTGTAAGCAGGGGTAAAGTGCTATTTTTATAGATGGTGTGTGGACCTTACATAGGGGGGTCCGGGGGCAAGCTCCCCCGGGAAGATTTATTTTTAAATATTGAAGGTAAATGCATCAATCTGGTGCACTTTGAGAGCAACATTAAGAGATCTATGGATACATCTCTCAACACCCATATGAAACAGAAATGTAAACAGATTTACTTTTTCTTTATGGATATTTTACAAATCACCCTTTTAAACTTTATTCTTGTTTTACTGTCATATAGTATTTCATACCTGTTTTTCATTTATTTATTTATTCACTTATTTTTTTATAACTATAATGATCATATAAACGTGTGCCTCGGAAATAATTGTTTACATTAATGGTGACCAACACATTTGAGACCCACTGAGATAAAACTGAGAGAGTCCTTTAGTTCACTGAGTCTCTCAGTCTGACAGGAGAGGACTCTCCTCCAATTTGTTGTTGAAAAAACTCCTTATATCCGTTAGTGTAGCTCGCTAGCACCATAAGCTAACAACAACGATCTCCGGTACCGGTGCTCTCTCTCTCTCTCGCTCGCGCACACAAAATGGCTCGTTCCACACACACACAGAGCCGAGCTTTAATGAAACACAGAGACCCAGACGTAATAGTACTGTACTGCATCATATTATTTTCGAATCAATACTTTTTAAAATTATGATTATTATTTTTTTTAATAATCATTTTTCCTCCTGGTCTCTCGCGCCCCCCCTGGCATGCCTCGGCGCCCCCCCAGGGGGGCGCACCCCCCACTTTGAGAACCACTGCCTTACACAGTTTACTGTATCACTTCCAGAACTGTAGAAGATAGAAAAATTAAATAAATGTTTATTCTTACGACTTCAAGCATCGGACACGAGGGCATGATTGGCTAGAACCAGAGCCGTATAATAGAAGAGTTACGACATCTCCGTTCACTCCAATGGACAACGGGAGCTGCCTGGACGCTGTAATCATGTTGCGCACACTATCCGTGCTGAGTGTGCTGACTATGTCCCGCTGTCTGGCTCCCTGCATAAAGTCAAGTGCTCGGCGCAGTTGTCGGCGAAATGTCGCTCCTCTGTTTTCATTGAAACAGCTCCTTATATCCGTTATAAGCTAGCTAGCTAGCACCAGATGCTAACAACAGCAATACACGTAAGGTGTGCCTCGCTCGCTCGCACCACACATACACACACCCTCCCGGTCCTCCCGATGGCCTGCCGGTGAGCGTGGAAGTGTGGTCTGCCACAAGCGGGCGGCAGGAGCGGGGCTGTCTGCATCAGCTTGTAGATGGTATTTTAAACTTGATGCGCTCTGAAACTACGGGGCGGCCGAGGACAAAAAATGCACATGCGTTAATCGCGTTAAAATAATTAGTGGCGCTAATTTTTTTTTGCGTTAACGCGTTATAAAGTCAGCAGATATTGTTCTAAACTGTATTAAAGTGAAACATGTATTATTTTGGACTGTTTTCAAGTAATCCTATATATATGTAACCTACTCACATGCTGTTACTGAGTCAGCACACACACAGATATTCTTACTTACACTGCCAGACACACACACACACACACACACACACACACACACATCCTCACTTTCACTCCCTGACCCAGATACACACACACACACACACACACACACACACACACACACACACACACATATGATAATCAGCACGCACACACATATTCCTTTCAAGGTTCTTTTTGGGGCTGATATAATCTCAAGTTCTGTGTACAATGTTTGATTCTCTGGGAAAGAGTAGTTTGTGTGAAATATATGCTTAAGAAACTGCTTGGTCTGTGGGAAATAAAGGGAGTAAGGGCTTTGGACCGGTGCAGAGATAAAGATTCTTATGTTCACCCAAAAAGTACCTCTTCATCAAGGACGCTCTGTCTCGGAAGCGGAAGACTCTGCTTAAGGACATCAATGGCTGACTCACTCTGATTCGCTTAGGGGAGTGAGTATCCGATACACCTCCTCCCCATCGGGCTCTCTGATTCGCTTAGGAGTAAAATGGGGCGGAACATCCGACACACTTCCGCCCCCAACCTGTCTATGTAAACTGAATGTTTAGTCATGCAAAATCCCCCTGGTTCGGACTGGCCGGTCCCGATATCTGTATCGCACGGCAGTGGGACTGGGGGCCCGGGGTAGACCCAGGGTACCCTGTAACTTGTATTGTGTTTTTTACCATTAAATCAGATTATTGTTATAACTTTTATTCCGGTGTTTGAACTCCTTCTTTATTTAATCTGACCAGTCTCATCCAACGAACGGCGCAGAGCACAGGTGGGGTGAGGCCCACCACAGGTGGTTTTGCTCCAACAGTTATTAACGCGTTAACTTGACAGCCCTAGTTTAAAGATTTATATTGCGGATATTATCAGCACATCTGAGTCAAATTAACATGTGTATTAAAGGATGTTAGTGGATTATCCCTGAATCAGTAGATTTAGGGAACGTTTACAGATAACAGATTAGGCTAGGATACCGGATAAAGTTAGCAACACACGTTAACCATGAACAGCCTATTAATGTTAAATATTAGTTAAATATAACATTGGTGCGTGTGATTGTAGTGGGTGGAGGTGGTGAAATGAGGATATCCATGTTGGAGTTCAAGCTAGTATATTATAGTTAACGTTACACAATAATAAGGAAGGGAGCTATTTTTGTGATACATCGCTATTGATATGGATTTAGCGAGACTTCCAAACAGTAAACAAAAACGTAACTTATGGCAGAGCCATATTATGTCCTTGTGATTATTACCTCTCTGTATTATGTTGCAGCTCAGCTGATTTTGGATTGATGGCAAAGGGAGAGGGACTTAACCTCTTAAACCCGAAGTACGCCCACGTGGGCCCCCCCCCCACACATTATTTTTTGAGACTATGTCTCAGGGCTTCTTAACATTTATGAAACTATTAATGTTCCATACCCTTTTAAAGTTAAGAAACGCAGCTAACTGAATATATGAACCATTTTTAGCTAAAAAAAACACAACAGTAATACCAAGCCTTTGAATTAGCATTGAGCGAAAAAATACTAACTAACGCTAACGGAGTTTTTCACAGAGCTCACGGTAGAAATGCCCTTATTTCTATCTTAACTGCACAAACAAGATATACGATTTAAAGCTGAGACTCCACAGAATCCAGACATGTAATGTCATCACTGTACGACCCCGAATTGTGGAGCTATCAGCCAGAAAAGAAAAAGTAAACAACATCCGGTTTCAAAAATATTACAATAACTCCGTCTTACCTTTTTTGATTTGTGATCAAAAGTTGTGTTCACCGGAATAAAAACGCCGCTCAAGGTTAATCCAATGTCTTTGTGTCACGTAGAATTTTGTACTGATAATCCATCATCATATTTATGGCAATATACTGGGTATAAAGTTTTGCAGTCCAGGCTTGGACTTTCAGATATGCTCCGTTGCTTCTCCATTTACGTCCGCTATGGTAATGTTTACGTGGATTTGGGAACTGCCCCTCGATTCTATTGGATCTGATGGTTAAGAAAAAGGTGTAAATCACCCGAATCGACCAATGGGTTCCAGAGATATGGTCCTGCGTAAACTATAAAGAATGCCAGCCAGCCTAAGTACTTTACGCAGCTGACTTTAAATATTCTTTTCACCTGAAAGGAAGCAGGAATTCCAGCAGCACCCAGAGCACAGGAGCACAGAGCGGACAGCAGATACCGAGCAGATTACAACGAGCAGATTACAACATTTTCGTTGAGGACTTTTTCTGTACTTTTACTTTAGTCAAATAATGGCTCACAGGAAAGAGATGCTTACTACTTTACAGGCAATGGAAATGGTGACTAATGTTGACAGCGATGCAGATATGTTACCTGTTGATTCTGAATCAGACGATGAAGATCTCTTGCAGCCAGAACGTAACCCGGACGGTTGTGACTCTGATGACGACATTTCACGGCAAAGGTATGTAATATCTCTGTTTTTATCTATTACTTATTTATTTGGTGTACGATTAAGATGAACCTTTATTAATCCCCGAGGGGAAATTCAGTTGTACAAAGCAGCAACAGGGTAAGCGTGACGAGACGTAATTATTGTAATATTTGTGTTGTTGTTTACGTTCTCTTTTCTGGCTGATAGCTCCGCAATTCGGGGTCGTACAGTGATGACATTACATGTCTGGATTCTGTAGAATCTCAGCTTTAAATCGTATATCTTGTTTGTGCAGTTAAGATAGTAATAAGGGCATTTCTACCGCGAGTTCTGTGTACAACTCCGTTAGCATTAGTTAGCATTTTTTCGCTGTTGTGCTTTTTTTTAAGCTAAAAATGGTTCATATATTCAGTTAGCGGAGTTTCTTAACTTTAAAAGGGTATGGAACATTAATAGTTTCATAAATGTTAAGAAGCCCTGATACATAGTCTCGAAATAATACTGTGGGGGTCTCTAAATGTATTGCATTCACACGTTCAAAATGCCATGTTTACTGCCAAGGAAACAGGAATTCATCTAATCCCTTTGTTTTTCCACATTTGTTTTCATAGTGATGGAGATGAGGATGAAATGGCTTCTGGACCCCCACCATTGTCTACTTTCACCCAACCCACACCTGCCTCACCCTCACATTCCTCATCTTTCACTAGAAAGAGATCTGCACCCGTATTGGCCACTCAGCCTGCATCCAAAAAGCACTCACTTCCAAAGGTACCATCGTCTGCTTTCTACCAGCTTTCTGCAGCGTCAGACACATCTATAAAACCCAGGAAGCGTGGCCAAGGTGGGGCTCCCACTCCTCAGCCAGGAAAAAGAAAAGCATCAGATAAATGTGTAAAACCCAGAAAGCGTGGCAGAGGCTCTTCCTCTTCCAGAACAACAGAAGAAGAACTCGGGTGGCACAACAGAGAGGAGAATGACCAAACACCAGAGCCACTGAATTTCACGCCAGCCAGGGTCCCAGGCCCAACGCTCGACCCCACTTTAGCATGGTCTCCCCTCTCCATTTTCAGACTTTTTTTTAGCACTTCCGTGGTTCACACCATCATTACCAACACGAACGCCAACGCCCTGAAAAGACTGCAGGCTGGAAAGAAGTATGTTTGGAAAATGCTGACTGTTAGGGATTTCTATATTTTCCTGTCCATCATCATTTTCTCAGGCCTCGTCACTGTTCACAACCGATCGGATTACTGGAGGAAGAAATGGCCATATAACTTCCAATTCCCAGGTGATACAATGTCCCGGGACCGCTTTGAAGCCATCATGTGCTCACTGCACCTGAGCAACCCTGAAGAAGACGAGGAAAACGATCGCAAAAGGAACACCGCTGAGTACGACAGACTTTTCAAGATAAAGCCCCTGTACACGGACACTGTTGTTGCCTGCAAAGCCCATTTCCAGCCCTATCAGAACATTTCAATAGATGAGAGGATGGTCGCCTTCAAGGCCCGCATCAGCATGTTGCAGTACATGAAAAGATAAACCAACGAAGTGGGGATACAAACTGTTTGTGCTGGCGGATTCCTCCACGGCATACACATGGAACTTCTTTGTGTACACAGGGAAGAGTACGTTCCTCTCAGGCCAGGGACTCAGCTACACCTCCGTGACCGACCTCCTGCCCCTCCCTCTGCTCGGTGCGGGCTACACACTCTTTGTGGACAACTTTTACACAAGCCCTGCCCTATTTGGGGATTTGTCCAAAAAAAACATTGGCTGTTGTGGGACCATTCGAAAAAATCGAATTGGTTTCCCAAAGACGGAGTTGAATGGCCTACCAAAAAAGGCTGAAAGGGGAGATCTGCGGTGGATAAGGGAAGGCAAACTCCTGTTCATAAAGTGGATGGACAGCCGTGAAGTGACCATGTGCTCCACACTGCATGCAGCCTTCAGTGGAAAGACTGTCCAGCGGAAAGTGAAACAGGCTGGTGTGTGGCAGACTAAGACTGTTCCCGTTCCTGACGCTGTGTTGGACTACAACCGAAGCATGGGTGGCGTGGATGTGTCTGACGCTTTGATCGGGTACTACAGCGTTCTCCACAAAACAATGAAATGGTACAAGACTTATTTTTTCCATTTTATGGACATTGCCGTGGTGAACAGCTTCATTCTCCACAAGGAGCTGTTCAAGATGAGGAGTGACCCCAGCAGGACAAAGCCACACACACAGAAGACTTTCAGGGAGCAGCTGGCTGCAGAGATGTTGGAATATGCTGAAAGCTCTGTACCTCCAACCACCCCACCACTCACATGCGGGCCCATGTTTTATGGGAAAGATGTCCGTATCAGGAAGAACTGCAGAAACTGCAATGATGCTGGCAAAAAGAAGGTGAGGACACCATTGCACTGCGTGAAGTGCCAGGTACCTCTGTGCTTGACTCCCAAAAAAGCTGTCTGTGGCTCTTTCCTGCTGTAACGCTGCACATTTCCCCTCTGTGGGACTAATAAAGGTATTCTGATTTTTTTTTTTTTTACAACAGTTGTATTTGGATGGAATGAATACCTATAGTGAAAATTCAAAGTAAAAAAATCATTTTACAGTGAAAAAGGTCAAATGGAACCGACGGTTCCCAAATTACCCAGAGGTGAGTCCGCCTGGACTTTATTTTTCTAAATCTCTCTAAAAAGGTCAAATTTCACTTGTCAATCTTGATACAGGGTACTTATTATATGTTATAGTTTGGATTCCTAAAGCTTTTAGTCTACTAACCCATCATGCAAGGGTGGTTTTCACTATAAGTAAAGGTTTTTTTTTTTTTCATTAGAATTTACATGTTTTTACTATGTTCCATCTGAATTTACTTTAAAATAAAAAATATATATATTGATTCTGACACTTCTACATCCAACTCACAGATGTAACCTTGCTTTGAGAAAAATAATTATTAATTTACCCCTTTTAGAAGTGAAGATATATCATTTGTTGTGTTAGTGGCATTTTCGAGCCTGAAACCTGAAAAACAGGCTCAGGGCTTAAGAGGTTAAGTGAGAGTGAAAACACAAGGTCAGCAATTTCCGATCCTATTGGTTGCTAGATGTATTTAACCCTTTCTCCTGTCTTTGTCTCCCTCTTTCAGCACAAGAACCCCAGGGGGATTCAATGGAGCCTGAAGACCTGCAATGAGACCCTCACCCTGAGCCTGAGTCTCAACTCCCAGAGTTTTGCAAGCCTCTCCCTGTTCCGACTTCCGGCTAGAACCAACCTGTGAATAGAAGTTTATTTTGAAAAGCTATCCCGGAAGTTATCTCCGAAATACTAACAGTAACTTGACCTCAGAGACATGAGTAACGTAACGTATCAAGCCGTTAAAATGACCTAAATGAAAAGACATGAAGGAGAATATGTAGAGAAGAGGCGTGTTTAGTCATGTGTTGGATGTACAATGTCAAAATCTTCTGTAAAATGTGATATCGGACATTGGAGAAACTAGCGGAAGTGAACAACAACAACAAAGCCAGCTGGAAGCGGAGGGGGGGGGGGCAAATTGAGTTATAAAAACCACGGAACATGTTGAGTTCGCTCTCTCTTCTACCCCTGGACTACGGAGGAACAAACAGCTGTGTTCCTCCCTCTGAACGATTCCTGTTTGTAACATTACCGTGCCTTTTACTACATTAAAGTAACCCATTTGAAACTTTTAGTCGAGACTCATTGTTCTCATTATTTTAACCAGTTCTCTCCTGGACGCGAGAAAAACGAACAAGCTAATAATTGGATGACCCAGACGTGGATAACGCTAACCGGGAGAACCAGCAGTTTTCACAGGAGTTTCAGCCACCGGCAGACACACACTCGGGGCCCATGCTGAAAGGTAAAGAAGTACCTGTTTATCATCACTTATAATCACTCTAAAACACGTGGCGCTGTTTTTTCACAGACAGGGGTGAGTTCATAACTTCTTTTCTATTTTTAACCCTGCATGTTATTAATTTGTGTGTGTTGTATATTATTTTTTATATTAATAAGTGTGTGTACTCGGTTTAACGTTGAGCGTACTACACTCATACTTCAGAGAAGGGGCTCCTATTACGTGTTTAGGTTTTAGCCCTATAACGTAAATGATTTGAGGCCATTAAACAGTTAAGGCTGTTAGGATATAGGAGATATCGTGAAGCAGTTTGAGTCTGAGGGAAGTGAGTGTTTGTCTAATCAACAGTTAAGTCTGTTTAAAAAAGTCCTTTTAGTGTAAAAAGGCCTGAATAAAGTTAAGGCTTTATATCAGTGTTTATTCTGTTCTATTTGCAAACAGACATTGCGCATGGATTACTACGAGAAATGCGACGTTCGTGCGTTTGATAGAAGATATTCTGCTGATTGTGTATGATTTGCGTCTTGATTGGTCCCATGATAGCGTGTTTTAATAGCAACAGATAAAACATAGTGACTTTAAGTCAAATATTACGTGACAAGATTGAAGATCTAGAAGTAATGGTTTTAAGGCCCATTTTTTCTTTGTAAACACCAGCCAGAGAGACACGAGGTATTTTCAAATCCCTTTGTTCTTCAGGTTAGAGGTTGAAAAAGTCAGCTGACATCTTGTTTAGAGCACACGGTGGAGAACAAAAGACACTCAAAGTCGCCATTTGATGGAATGCTAATTGAGGCATTCTCTAAGGGCAGATCACATGAGATCACCAAACCACAGATAATACTTTTTGTCACAGTTTGAGCTAGAAAATAGTGCATTTTGCTAAAACAGGTTATTTATACCGTTGGAAGTTTGATATTAGTAATAGCAGTGTTGTATTTTCTGGGTCAAATCTGAGTTTGAAGTGATTTCTTCTGGCAAGTGTGTTTTGGCTATTTTTTGCAGTGTTCTTGTTTGCAGATGTGTTTTGGCGTGTTTTTGCTGTATTGTTAAACCATATTGAAATTCTCTTCCCATTCTTAAGATACTTTTTAAGGAAAATAACATTCTTGTAAAAAGAGGTTATTTTACAACAGCTGCCCCTAGTGGATTAAGCTGGAGATTACAACAGCGCACTCTGCTGGTAACACAGAATTATTACACAGATAGGGGAACAGAGTAATCAATAATAATATCAGCAAAAATATTCTGAAGTCTAATCTTAAGTGTTATTAAAAGAACACATGTGGTTTCTATTTTTAAGATAAGAGACCTTACATAATGGTCTTTCAGGCTCAACTCTAGAATATTCGAACACAGATGTATTGAAGCTAACACAAGTTATGACATTTGCATAATTACATGCACTTCAGGATACACATTATATACCAGATTTAGATTTGCACAATATTTCTTTTTCCTATTTCAAAAATCCAAACATTGTGCAAATTTTATTTTGTATCTGATGACATAGGATATTTTTATAAGGAATACAAAGGTACTAGTCAGAGGATTAGTGCTTCATTTTTGATAACTTAATAATTGTATCCTAGTATTCAAGAAACATGTCGCCAAATGACACCAGGTTGAGACCTGTCACAGTGACAGGCTCAACTGCAACTGTTAAAGAGAGGATACGCATAAGATCAGATGCTATGACACATCCAAATTTTAGACAGGAAACATGGAACCACATAGAGAATCTGTTGGAACAGTGGCAAACGGAGGGATTGATTCCAGCAGATGATCAGCCGGGACCAACAGAAGCCCATGTAATAGCAGTGTTTGACTATGAACATGAAGAACACCTACAACAGCGAAGTGCATGGGTGAAAGCGGACCAAAGGAAATCAAGAGTTATAGGTCTGTTACATCATCTAAAATACGTCGGTATTGGGCCGGCAGACAGCATAAATGTGGTCCAAGAAGCAGACCTACCAAGGAGGGAAGACATAGCAGGAATAACAGAAGCCGCTCCAGCTATCCAAACTCCAAGGTAGTATCCAAGCCTGACCGAAGACTCTCCTCCCTACATACCAGATGAAAGGGGATGGGAGGGGAAGTTCTCAGAGATGGCCATAGAACCAGAGAAGGCAGGTCAAACACCTCCAACAATTCAAGCTCAGGAAGTGCCAGAGATTGAGGTGCGGAATCAACAAAGAGGGGTAGGCGGTTTCCGAGGAAGACAAAGTGGCAGAGGAAGAGGACGTTTCCAAGG
>CALSBZ010038783.1:0-11729 GCA_943591055.1 Gobionotothen gibberifrons | reverse complement strand
ACATAGCAGGAATAACAGAAGCCGCTCCAGCTATCCAAACTCCAAGGTAGTATCCAAGCCTGACCGAAGACTCTCCTCCCTACATACCAGATGAAAGGGGATGGGAGGGGAAGTTCTCAGAGATGGCCATAGAACCAGAGAAGGCAGGTCAAACACCTCCAACAATTCAAGCTCAGGAAGTGCCAGAGATTCAGGTGCGGAATCAACAAAGAGGGGTAGGAGGTTTCCGAGGAAGACAAAGTGGCAGAGGAAGACAACGTTTCCAAGGGGGTAATCAATCAACAGGAGAAGGTTTCCAAGGTGAAGGATGCTCCATATGTGGTCAGTTCTCACATTGGGCCAGATATTGTCCGCAACACAGGATGCTGCAAGTACCAGAATATCTTCCCACACAATTTCTGCACCTGCATATCCTCCTACCCAAGTACAGCCGCAAGCACAGGTGTCCACTCCCATGAAAAAGGGACAGTGGAAAGAAGAGAAACGATTTTATAATAGGTCTGAAGTATCTGTTCTAAGGCATGAGCTGCAAACTAAATAGAATAACACTGATTGAGAGCTTAGATGAAGGAGTTCTAGGATTTTATAACAGTTTAAAAAAGCAGTCTTTATCCTAGAATTATTGAGATGCATTAGCGAAACCAGGGGTATTGTTTTTCGCAGAAACAATGATGCATAATACCATGACTAAAGCCGTTATTGAAACAAGTAAACTATTTGTTGTACTAGTGGCAGGTTTTTAGCGAATATGTTTTTATACCATACATCATATGATATTTTTGTACGCCTTAAAGTGCCTGTGAAGTGCATTTTTTTGCGCCAAAATGAAATGGCAGTTTCATTCCTTACATATCATTGTGCCTGTTCATGGCTAAAATAATTTTTTAGGAAGTGCGAGGGACGAGAGTTTTTCATCCCGTGAACGGCCGTCTGAGCCTACCTGAAGTTGCAGACGATAGCGGCTGTGACGTCACAAGATGGACCCAGTTGTGATTGTAAACATGGCGGAGACTTCGGAAAGTGATACTAGTGCGAGAGAAATGAGTGATTTTGACAGCTTTTCGGACAGGATAGATGAGGAAAGTGGCACAGAAGATGGAAGTGACGATGAGGAAGCGCAGGACATCATTGAACCCTACAGATTTGAGCCATCAGGGACGTCAAGTGGGGAGGATGATGGCGACGACATGGACGATGGGGAAGACATTGCCCGGCTACAGAACACTGTATGGTTAGTTGGTTAGCTAGTTATTATTATAACTATATAATATAACTATATATATATATATACTATATAATATATATATATATTAGGGCTGTCAAGTTAACGCGTTAATAATATATATAATAATATATTTTTTGTCCTCAGCCGCCCCGTAGTTTCAGAGCGCATCGAGTTAAAATACCATCTACAAGCTGATGCTGACAGCCCCGCTCCTGCCGTCCGCTTGTGGCAGACCACACTTCCACGCTCACCGGCAGGCCATCGGGAGGACCGGGAGGGTGTGTGTATGTGTGGCGCGACTCGCGAGCGAGGCACACCTTACGTGTTGTTGTTGTTAGCATCTGGTGCTAGCTAGCTGCGCTAACGGATATAAGGAGCTGTTTCAATGAAAACAGAGGAACGACATTTCGCCGACAACTGCGCCGAGCACTTGACTTTATGCAGGTAGCCAGACAGTGGGACATTGTACGAAAAGTCAGCACACTCAGCACTGATAGTGCGCGCAACATGATTGCAGCTCCCGTTCGAGCATATTATCCCTTGAGCTGCACATAGCGTAACGATCCATCACAGTGTCTCCACAAACACACACACACACACACACACACACACACACACACACATACACACACCAGCCAGGCTCACCTTCATCTTTTGGGAACAGAAACATCGCCACTTCGACAGACTTGACATTACTACAGCCAGCGGCAATGCATCGCTTCCCGTGTGTTTTTCCTCCCTTTTTCTTCACTGTCGCCTCCATTGTCAGGTTTTCTCGATTGGCAATCACTTCCAGTTGACTCCGACACACTTTCCAGTAAAATACTCGCTCAAAAACTTTGATAAATTCGACTTTGAAACAGAGCAACAATGAACTGTGATGAATGTAAACACTTCGGCTTCGGCTTGAGGGACCGATGAGATTATACCTGTGTCCATCTTGTGACGTCACGCAGTAGATCGCAAGCCACGCCCACGAAGGCGGAGGTCGACTGCGGATTTCAATTCAAACTCGTCAAATTCGTTGCTATTCCAACATCTTTGATAGGGTTCCAATGGACAATGTTGGTCATTACTATATGTATTAGCATAACAGATCATGCACAGGCGCACACTTCACAGGGCCTTTAAGGGTACACTAGAAGTTACATTTATTTAATACAACGTTATGGGTTTTACATGTTCTGTTCATAATAGGGTAATCATGGCAATATGAATTGAGCATGTTATGCTCAAAGGAGGGAGTGACATGATATGTTGATTTCAGTGACGTAGTAGTTAATAAATAATAACAAGTGTTGTGTTTAACAACAAAAGGTATGCCGAGGTTTGGGCCTTCTCCAAGGAGGGAGTGGTCCAGCTTTGGATATCAGACAAATTGAAGTGTCAGGGCTCTGAGTAATATTATCCAAGTCTTGTCTACACAGGTTCAGAGAACTGCAGAGACACCAGACGAGACACCAAAAGAGACTCCTGTTCGGCCAGGTTATTGGGTGAGGGTAAAAGTTCACAAAAGACAGTGAGATTGAACCCCGGTGGTCGAAACCGTGAGAAGTTGTAACGAACTTCACATGCGCTCCGGTTTAAAGGTAAAGATAAAAGGAGCAAATTGACACCACCTCACACATTGTCACCCTTCACTGGCACCTTCCAGAAAGTTATTGGAAGTTAGGACTGATTTGGCAGAGCTGGAACAAAACAATAAATAGAAATAAGAATAAGATAGAAACAGCTCGATAGATGAATTGTCTTTAGATTTGTATAGATAGTACACTAAAGTGAAAACCAATTTTTAGTTTTACACCTGAAAAATTGTCTAGAATAAGTTATTTTTGTACTCATAATTTAAATTCTGTAACTGACACAACCATGGAGAAAATAGAGATTATGTCGAGAACAAAGCCAAAGCAATTGTGGGGTCCCCTAGGGATAAGAGTCAGAATAGCATTGTTGATTGTGCTCATTACAGTTGGCACCTTTCTGGTTGGAAGGGGAGTACAATATCATGTAAGACATGGATCCATTAGTTCACTCAGAGAGAATGCCCACATCACTAACAAAACTCCAGCTGTGTTTCAGAGATATTCACTTATCCCCAGAGCCAAAAGATCACCTGAGCAACAAGAGAAGGAGTTAGAAGCACTATTCCCTTCGAGGTTGCCAGGTGAGGAGGTTATAATCAAGAGGATTTACCCCCTCTATATGCAGTTATTGGATCAAATTATGAGAGGGGTTTAAGTGATCGGGATATGTAAGTGATGGGGATTTACAGATTAGGGGAATCACCAAATGCACGGGATCCATGTTTTAGACTGTACCATAACACCCCCTGATAGGTCACCGATCGGTTGTTCATAACTTATCTGAGCAAAATTATTGAGAATTACTACAGTAGAAACAGGCTACCAACCAAGTACAGCTTTGTACGCACAAACTCTATGAACAAGATTCCCCAGCAGATTGTGGCGACATTGCACAGATATGTCCAGTCACAAAAGTTACATATGTTCTAAATAACAGTGAGATTTAAAATGATGGAGGAAATAAGGGGACGTTCTTTTATAGTGTGTGAGATATGAGGTGCTCGAAGCATGTAGGTATTTCAGTTTATAGAATAAAATGGTTTTCTAAAAGAGTTATTTGGAGTAAACATGTTACAGTGGGTGAAGGCAATGTTTTGGGATATGGTAAAATTATTAGTAGACATTGATTGTGTTTAGAGGGCATTTAACATCTAAGACAGATAGTATGATTTAAGAGAATAGAGTGGAAAGGATTGGATTTATTTTTCCTCAGTGTGATAGAATAAGCTATAGATAATGCGTCCCGAGATCTCTCTCTCTCTCTCCCTTTCTCTGCCTGAAAGACCGCTACGACCCCATCTCCAGCAGACAAATGACATCACCACAGGAGACTCCTCCTCCTCCTCCTCCTCCTCCTCCTCCTCCTCCTCCTCCTCCTCCATCGAACAGACAGAAAACCCGAGCTGAACCAACAACGACCTGAGGCATCCAGAATCATCTCCACCTGAGGAATCCAGGACCAAAACAGCATGCTGAAAGAGGTATAATCTCATCGGTCCCTCAAGACAGGGCATAAAGTTGCAAGCTGAGCTACGAGACTTTGCACAAGACATGAGAGCAGAATACGCCCTCCATGCAACAGCGAAGAGACTGTACAGGAGATGAAATTCAAAGCAGTTGGGCCACAGAAGAGAGTTGCAGCGGAAGGATTCAAGAAGGCAGGACGGAGGAGAAGACAGGAAGGAGGAGAAGACAGGACGGAGGAGTTGTCAGGGGCCAGCAGAACGTGAGGGGGTCGTGGCTTGACGACCAGAGGGGGAGAGAAGGAAAACGGGAGTGAGTTTGCACATAAACACACTTATTAAAGAGGAAACTATTAAAGTAAAATGAGAGAATAATCCTAAAACACACTGAGGGTAAAACATATTATTCAATCTTTTCATAATATAAACAAATTATTCTTTTAGAGATTCTTATTCATGTGTGAATTTGGGGAAGATTTAATTTGTTACAATATTGATCTACAGTGTAAAGGGATAGGGATTAGTAACCACTCTATGAAAGCAGACACATCTGTATTTGTATGGAAAATGTTAACGGTAGAGCTAGTACCAAGCCAAAGATAGTATTCCAATCTAGAGTATTGATTTCACCATTGTAGCATAGTTATTACCACAGGAGAACGTTTAAAGGGGAAGTTACATTTGTTTGTCGTTCAAGATGTAGAGTTTTAAAAAGAAACCGGGCAAAGAGAGATTGCACATTTTTAAAGTAATATAATTGGGAGTAATACATGCGGGGCCTTGGATCACTCATTGTAATGATGCATATTTTTGAGAACAAATATCGATCAGGGAGAAGGGGTTGCTCAACCCACCCTGCAGATGTTCTAAATCTTACTTGCAGCTTCACAGGGAGCGCACAGCACCAGATTATGAGTTTTAAAAGACAAGTGCCACCACCTCTTAATGGTCATCCATTTAATCAGTGATGACCTGACATTTAGAGATGTTATTTAAAGCAGAAACATATCCGCCATAAGTGAAAATTCCTAAATTGAACTACAAACCATTAATGAAATGCCTTCTGTTTTTAAAATCCTTGATAAAGGAGGGAGTCATTATCACATGCTCGGGCACCCAATGTTCCACACACTGTTAAAGGGGTTAGCATAGTTCTTTAAGTAGAACAGAACTGAAGATAAATTAGTATAATGAGTTAGTGATATTACACTGGTTTTCACACCATTTCAGGGACTTTATCACAGCATTAGCACAGACCACGAAAGGTACTGAAGTAGGAACTTTCAAATGATGAAATTCTGAAACTGTTGTAACTGACCAAAATCTTCTCCCAGAAATGACTGTCTTGAAGGCCGTATCCCAGAGTAGATGTTTGGTGATATCGTGGAACCAAAACCTAGTATTTAGTCTTATCACAGGATTGGACTGGGACCTCTGCACTAGCACAGCCAGTGATGTTTTTATGTAGTTAATACAAGGATAGCATAGGGACACTAAGGGGAGGGCTAGATGTTGCAGTTGCATTCCATGTCCTAACGTACCAATTGATCACAATGGCCTCTTCGAGAGAACATATTACTTTCATACCTTAAAAGGTATGATAGAAAGGAGGGTACATTTCTCAAGAGGTAACAGTTACAAATGCTAGCAGAATAAGACAACCTACCCCCAGAAACAGAGATGGATGTAAAAGATGGTATGGATGTAGATGATGAGATTGTCCAAATCATGTGAAAAGCGAACCAGCTAAAATGGAGTGAATCCATTTCAATTTACTTCAACACTATTCCAAGATAGTTTATTTTTATTACTTTGCACTATTCAGAAATACTTTGTTTCTATAACACTTTGTAAAAACAAGTGCCTTAACACTGAGTGTGGTATCTGAACAGTTTCTGTGAAAGGAGGGAGAAAGAAATGTTCCAATACCAAGCCATGCTGCTATTTTTAAGAATGATAATGAATGTTAACACTAGAAGTTAAGCACAAGGGAAAACTTTTATGTTTAAGCACCATCAAAGTATTTTTTTTTTTTTTATAAAGTTGAGGTTATTGAACCATTCAATTTTGATTGTATGTTTTCTTATAAGAGTTATGTACTATGTAAAGTTCAGATGAAGAACTCATTGATTTCAGTATTTTGTACACACCTTTTAATGTGTGTAAGGAGGGACTGTTAGTAAATTAAATCAATGTTTTATGGCATAATTTAGTCTAGACATGCCATCAGTTTAAATGCTGATTCATACTGAAAAAACAAGTTTTCGCACAATCTCTGATGTCAAGCTTTTATTGTGAAAATACTTCCGGTTAGACTCCAGTCTGTGTTTATTTTGAAAAGCTATTCCGGAAGTAATGTCCGAAATACTAACAGTAACTTGACCCCAGTTGGACCAAAAGTTAACGTTTTCTAGCCGTTAAAATGAGATAAATAAAAAGTGAGGAAAGAGAATGTGTAGAGAAGAGGCGTGTTTAGTCATGTGTTGAATGTACAATGTCAAAATCTTCTGTTATGTGTGATATCGGACATTGGTGAAACCACAGCGGAAGTGAACAGCAACAGGGCCAGCTGGCAGCGGGGGAGGAGCGAGAACTGATTATATAAGAGTTGAACGTGTTGTGCCCTGCCTCTTTTTCACCTGGACTACAGAGGAACAAACAGCTGTGTTCCTCCCTTCGAACGATTCCTGTTTGTAACACTACCGTGCCTTTTACTACATTAAAGTAACCCATTTGAAACTTTTAGTCGAGACTCATTGTTCTCATTATTTTAACCAGTTCTCTCCTGGACGCGAGAAAAACGAATAAGTGTTAGTAAATTTAAAATCAATGGTGATAAGGTGTAATTTGAATTAAATACAATATTTGATTTAAATCAGTTTTATTCTGAAAAACCGGAAGTTCACTAACTGTTAACTTGACACTTTTATTCTGAAAATGCGTCACTTCCAGTTAGCATTAGCATCTGACAAATGCTACGGTTTCAAACCATGATAGAAGGTGAAATAACATGTGATGTTCTAAACTGAGCACACTGGGATTAGCACTCATTTATTGGCGCTGAATAATGTGTAGCAGGAATGTTTAAACACCACAGACACCAGAATGAAGTAATTTAGCAACAGAAAAGGCACCACATGCATTGGACCCGCCCCCCGATGACGCCGGCCAATAGGAGGAGACCTCAGAAGACAACAGGGAGGCCAAGCCAGGGAGCAGCTCTCTTCTGACCCCTGACTGAACTGGGCAGACAGATGGGGAGAGTGTCTCCTTGCAATTTCATTTGTACACCACTGCATCTTTTGTTTAATTAAATGCTGTTAACTTTTATAAGCTTCCCTTGACTCTTTTCAGTCACTCCTGCCTTCAGGGTTTGAAATCGCTCACATTTTGGCGTCACTGGGTGGACCCTGGAGCAGGGTAGAGCTGGAGGACCAGGGAGGCTGTAAGCTAACTAGCATCACACCAGCCTGCAGACAAAGGAGTTTTTTGGCTGGGCCTAAAAGGAAGGTGAGACGGTTACCTGTTTAATTCAAAAACTGTATAGTAAAATAACTTACATTAGGTGCAGGCATTGGTAGTGATTTGTAGATTGATCTGTGGTGATAACATGGTGATTGCGAGTGGTGTGGAGATTGTATATAGTCATTATACAGTGTTAAAGACCTTTGGGAAGGCACTCAAGTTAATCTGGTTTACATTGGACTGGCTCCAAATAGTGTTAAGATCTCTGGGGAGGTACCAGACTTGATCTGTTTTACACTGGACTGGGTCCATTAGTGTTGGTCTATATCAGGGGTGCCCAACCTTTATTGAAGCTACTTTTAAAGTTGCCAGTCTGCCGAGATCTACCAGTCCAAATAGAGAGGCGTAGCCATTAGTGACAGCCTACTACCAGGTAAATACACACTTCTACTTGTATAAAACTGACCTTTGTACGATTAATACTTCATAAAATACTGTAGATCCTTTATCTTACCTCTTTCTAATCTACACACATACAAGTATTTAACTGAAGTTACACAACAGTGTTGTTGATACAGAGTTGGAGTTTATTCACACGTCACATACTACAGTGGGTAATGTTTTCAAGAACCATTGAACAGTGCTGCCACATATGATACAGGACAAAAAGAAAATACTCTGAACCCTTTCTTTGCCATTATATAAAAATAGTGTTGCTACAAAAGTATAAATTAGGCTTACTAATAAGACAACTCAGATCTGAAGCTACACAGGAATCTGCTGCCAAAGTGCAATAAAAAAGACAGAATTAATAGAATCAAACCCTTTTTTTGTATAAAAAGAAATGCCTTTAAAATAGGATGCAAGCAACACTAGTTTCTTAACCTGAATTGATAATAGACTATAATCAATTTAAACAGAACAGATCTTAATGTTTGCATTCTTATACAATTTTGTACAATAATTATAATGAATACGTTCAAACAAACTAAAACGTACAGCTGATTAATAACGGTATCTAACTTGAGTTTTTATTATATCAAAAACCTGTTGAAATGCTACTGTTATTTGTACTGTCCACCAAAAGCGCGTCAGCAGCCTCCAGGAATGCTTCTTTCACAACTTCGCCGTCGTTGAAAGACTTCATGTGTTTCGCAAGAACGTGACCGACTCGATAATATGCTATGGCAGCAGCCTTGCTCTTGTTGTTGGGCCTGGTGAAAATGGACTGCTGTGCGTTTAGCTGCCCTTTCAGGTCCCTCACCTTTTGGGAGCGTAGGGCAGAATTAGGCAATAGTATGAAGCTGCAGCCTCGCAGACCACAGTTTCAGACCCGCAGTTTCAGACCCGCAGTTTCAGGAGCCTTCTTCTCTTTTATAAAAGGCGGATCGCAAACAGCTTTTAGTTACACTGTCACCACCTAGCGAGTGTGTATCACCATGTCATTCCATCTCTAATAAACAAAATAACGAAAACTAAAATAATAAACCACAAAATAAATACTCGAATTAGGAGGGAATTCCGTCTCGTAGCGTTTGTGCACTGTTTTGAAATGCCGCTCCTAAATTACCCTTCTTCGATAAAGCCACGCTCGCATTGCAGAGTGCAAATTATATATTTTGGGCTTTTTTGCTTCTGCCATAACTGCGGTCTTGTGTGTGTGCGGACTGTCACTCCTGTTGACACGGACAACGTCAGCGAACTAGTTCACTGCCCACTGCCCACTAGCCACGCCCCGACACATGGGGTCACGCCGGCCAATCACAAAGCTTTGATGCGTTCAAGTGCATTATTCTGGCACAGGAAGATTATGTTATAGGACATTAACGAGAAAACAGAATATTGTTGTTCTATTTTTAGACACATCTCGCGATCGACTGGGAATCTCCCGGCGATCGACTGGTTGGGCACCCCTGGTCTATATGTTTGATGAGTTAAACCGGTGTAGTCTGGTTTAATAAAGTATATTGTGTGGAGTTATTTTAGCCGAAAAGTATATTTTTGTGCGATGTTCTAAGCCGAAAAGATTGTGTACAACATTGGTATGACATCAGCTTTTAAGGTCAGCATCTATAGAATTTAGAGCTAAGATAAATGAGGATTGTGTTGTTTTGTATTGTCAAGCAGTGTGTTTTTTATTTTCACACTGTTCCCCTTCCCCCAGTCACATGAGGTTACTGCTAAGCTAGTTAGCTAGCCAGTTAGCAATACTAGGTGGCAGAGGTGGGGACTCGAGTCACGTGACTTGACTCGAGTCATGACTCGAGTCGCATATTTTGTGACTTGAGACTTGCTTGACTAACATTGATAAAATACTTGACTTGACTTTGACTTGGTATTCATGACTTGAGACTTGACTTAAGCTTGAGATAGATGACTTGAAAGGACTTGACTGTTTAAAATAAAATATTTGCGTTTGTTTTTGTAGTGAGATATTAAGTTTAGTTTTTTCGAAAAACGTGATTATATTGCCGTGCGCGCAAACCTGGCAACCCACTAGAAGGCAGGAGTCTGAGTTAACATGGCAGCGGCTAGCGTTACACCAAAAATAGTGAAGTTTGGATTCAAGGATTATTTTGTCGATGACGGTAATAAGAAGAGAACAGCGGTATGCAGGGTCTGCAGTATAAAGATCGGTGACACGACCACCACAACATCCAACTTCATTCGTCACTACAAAAAAAACCCACAGAGAAAGGTAGGCTACGTTGTGTGTTGTGTTAGCTAGAAAGCTAACGTTAAGTTTAAGCTACGTTAGACTTGGTTTCAAATCGATTAAGCATTGCAAAGAGAAGACAAAACTGTAAATTAACACTAGAACCTCCAAGGGATTCATTTGGACTAACCCTGATACTGACGGGCTGTCAGGAGAGGGAGAGAGAGAGAGGAACATTTCTAAATTAACCCAATTCAGTGAGTTTTAAATCGTCCTGCTTAGTGTATAAGGAAATTATGAAGAGGAACACATTAAATGATTTGAAAATGATATCTATGTAGGTGCTGACGCTGTTGGTGGTTCTAGTGTTAACAGACATTTAAATTAAATATGTGTAATGGCAAATGCCATATATGATTTTCTTACCTGGAATTCTGCCTTTTTGAACAGACTTTTTGAATGAGTCCTAGCTATATTGTCTGTAGTTCTAGGGTTAATATGAATCTAATATGATTGTCATCGGTCTAAATTAGATTTCAAATGATTAACTGTGTATGTAATGAAGATCATAGTGTGGGTTAAATCCATTTTCATAATCACTGTCTTTTAACTGATTTAAATGCGGAAACTGCGCTTATTCATCAGAATTTCTTATGACTTGACTTGACTTGCTTGACCTGAGCAATGACTTGACTTGACTTGCTTGACTCTCACCACAGTGACTTGGGACTTGCTTGATACTTGTAGGTCAAGACTTGAGACTTGCTCATGACTTGCACATGTAGGACTTACTCCCACCTCTGCTAGGTGGTGATAGTTTGAGTAAAGATACAACTGGTAACTACTGATTTTAAATACACAGGGATGGTGTAGATGAACATTGGGAGTAGATTGAGTTGTTCAGTTTTCCATGCTTTTCAAAGAAAGTAATTTGAACTTTATTGTTTGGGGAAATAAACAGGAAGTAGGTTTATGAACCCGGAAGTGCAAGTTGATACAGTTGGGAGGAGTTAAAAATAAAACAGCTCCCCTAGTGGACATAATAAGTATTACAGTTAATACATTCTTCACCACCAGATAAAGATTACATGTGGTTTCTTTGAATTGAAGTATTGTAGTTAACTCATTTTATGACATTTGCATAATTTCATAAACTTGAGTACACACTGTACACGGTTTATTTGGATTTGCACCATATTCCTATTTTCATATTACTTAGTCAAAACCATACACTGTTCATTTTTATTTATTTATTCAGATTTTAAAAAATTGCATAATTTCAAAATATTAATTTTATTTGTCTAATTTTGATTTTGATTTTCCAATTTCGGTTTTAC
>CALSBZ010038781.1:384-14533 GCA_943591055.1 Gobionotothen gibberifrons | reverse complement strand
TTATTGTACTCTGGAGGGGAGTTTGACAGGGTATTACTCCAAAAGTACACGATACAAGTACTTGATTGCACTTTTGGTAGTAGTCCTAGTAGTACTGAGTCCAACAGTACCACTTTAATTGAGAACTTATGGCAAAAAAATCATTTGATCTCTCATCAAAGACGTTAGAAAACATGCATTATTGTACACTGGAGGGGAGTTTGACAGGGTATTACTAAAAAAGTACACGATAAAAGTACTTGATTGTACTTGTGGTAGTAGTCTAACAAGTACTGAGTCCAACAGTACCAATTTTATTAAGAACTTATGGTAAAATATGTTTTTATCGAAAAATATAGCAAAAAACAAACATGCATTATTTCATTCTTGTACTAGCGTCAGTGCCGCTTCTCGGTGGTTACCGTAAAGACGCTATTAATCGCGCACTCAAAAATGAAGAGCTGCTCATTTGACCAAGCACATTTGAGAGACGGCTGAGTTGACCGCAGTCTCTCTTCTGTCCGTCCGCAGAATCAGAAGTCTTTTATTGGTCCCACAGAGGGACATTAACATGGTTACAGCAACAGTGGAGATAGATGCTGCTCCCAGAGTCAGACCGTAGTGGAGGAATACAGGGGAGGACTCTCTGCAGTCTTCCCGGACTGAAGCACCAGGCTTCGGCTTCAATAACCCACTCTGAAATGAGGCAGACGGGCAGGCTGTTCCTTGGGAGGCCGCTGTGTTTCCTCAGGACTTTGTTATACAGCTAACTGGAGACATACTGATCACTGCTGCTTCTCCCGCTCCCTTCCGGACACACACACTACGCTCGCTCTACACATGCACGCGCCACACCTCCCTCTCTCTCTTAAAGGGATAGGCAACTCTGCATGACCCTGCTATTATAAGTTAGTTAGATAGGTAGATAGATAGATAGATAGATAGATAGATAGATAGATAGATAGATGGATGCATCACATTCATGAACTAGAGAATGCAATTCCTGAAGAAATTGCTAGTGGGAATGCTTTATGCTGAAAAGCTGACACTGAATTGCTATGCTGAAATGTAATGTGTAAGAAGAAAGTGAAGAATTTAGATTGAAATTATACATGAACACTGGGGGCTTGAATGTGTGATGAGAGAAGAAAAGAAAAGAAAAAGGCTTGGAAAAGCAGCAGAATATTTGAACTGCAAACTTTTGAACTAACTTGATGGTGAATGATCTGTCGCCATGCCAACGGCATTTGATGACATCTCATAATACTACAGGAGCTACAGCGACATCGTGTTTTATGGCGAGGGATGCGTTTCCATGGCAACAGCCTATGGTGAGATCTCAGATTTGGCGTAAAGCTGTTGAGGCATGGACCGGTGATATACAAGCGAAGTTTGGGGGACGATCGGACCATGTCCATTGGAGTTACAGCGACATCGTGTTTTATGGCGAGGGATGAGTTTCCATGGAAACGGCATATGATGACACCCCATAATTGACTGAGCTGTTGAGGGCAGGACCATTAACCATTATCTGAAGTCTGCTGCTCTGAGCAAGTCAGTTGGAGTTATGACATCATCGTGTTCCATGACACAGGTGTTTATATTTGAGCTAAGAGGACACCAAACCAACTGAGACCCGTCTGTCCGCCGCATCTACACACTGTACCACACACACCTACAGCTCCTAAAGCACAATCAGGATACAGCCGTTGTGTATTTTATTATGTGAAGCACTAAATGGTCTTAGAAAAATATCGACTCTTTGTTTGTAGATATCTACTAAACTAAAGCAAATAAAGAGAGTAGGCCCGTTATACTGTGGTATATATTATACACACTGCTCTGCTTTATGCACGGACCTCACAGCTGTTCTCTCTGGAAACATCGCGACGCGATGAAAGCAGTTACTAAAATAATATCCAGGGGATGCATGCAGAGCTGTCATTGGCTGAGATAAGTCCGGCCGTGCGTCACGCCTCCACCGTTCCCGGAAATGCATCCGTGGAGGAGCCGTGGAGGAACCATCAGTGTATCCTCGGTTATAGCTCCTCCAGAGAGCATCCTCGACGCTCGATCCTCGGTCCTCGATCCTCGGTGTGCATTTAGAGAAATGAGATGTCCTTCAAAATGGCGCGCTGAAATTCCTTTCCGGGTCACTACCGGAGGACCGAGGAGTCGAGGAGTCGAGGAGGGGAAATTTGAGTATTGAGAAACCTCTAAGGAAACCACGAGAAGCAGGGAAATTAGTTTTAAGAGTAATGGGACGTCCTTTCCTCCGGAGCGTCACGTGAAGCGACGTCCGTTTGTGATGACACCGCACAGCTGATGTCTGACAGCAGCTCTGTCCCCGTTGTTTTCACAAACACCCCCGCCTCTGTCAGTACACATTGTTAAGAACTCAGGCACTTAGGATGAAGTACCCAATTGCAGACCGGGAGCCAGAGGTAAAGTATTGGTAGGATACTTTATTTTTCCAATACAGCAACAAAAGGGTAACTATATAAAACACTAGTCGAGATGACAAAAAAATAGAGAACACTAAATGAAAGCACTCACGTTGTGAGGAGACAAAACTTTCAACAAAAATACAATGAGCATAAACTTTACCATGACATGAGGCAGGGAGCAAACGTTACCATCCAAGAGACAAGACGAACTGACACTGAACACTGGGAGACAGGGGTATTTAAACACAGACACAGGTGGAAACAATCAGGGGCGGGGCTGACGCTGATGAGCACAGGAGACACACAAGGAGTGCCAGGTGAAAACAATCAGGAAATTAGACACACCAGGGAAACTAACGACAGAGGGGAAAACACGGGGAGAGAGACCAGACAATACACAGGGAGGGAAAACATGACAAGGAGAACAGAAAAACACCCATTTACAAGACATACAAAACTAAAAACATGACATAACACAAGAATCATGACAGAACCCCCCCATCAAGGGACGGATTCCAGACGTCCAAAAACAGAAAAATTCCAAAATCCAAAAGGGTGGGTGGAGTCAATGATGGAGCTCTCGGGCGGACGGCCCGGGGGAAAAACAGAGTCCAAGGTGGGAAACTCGGGCGGTCGACCCGGGGGCAAGGCAGAGTCCATGGAGGGGCGAAGGCCACCGCGGGCGAACTCAGGGGCCCAAGCACGAGTGTGAAGACCGCGGCTCTCAGGGGGCCGGGCCCGAGGGCGAAGACCGGACAGCTCCGGAGGCGGTGCAGGAGCCGGTGGGACAGGTGTCGGCAAGATCCCCCACGGAAGAGGACACAGGGCCGGCAGGACCCCCGGCAGAAGAGTGGTCTGCGCGACCTCCAACGGCACAGGACATATGGTTGGCAGGACCCCCGGCAGAAGAGTAGTCTGCGGGACCTCCAACGGCACAGGACATAGGGTTGGCAGGACCTCCGGTAGAAGAGTAGTCTGTGGGACCTCCAACGGCACAGGACATAGGGTTGGCAGGACCCCCGGCAGAAGAGTAGTCGGCGGAGCCTCCAATGGCACAGGACATGGAGTTGGCAGGACCCCCGGCAGAAGAGTAGTCGGCGGGACCTCCAACGGCACAGGACAAAGGGTTGGCAGGACCCCCGGCAGAAGAGTAGTCTGCCGGACCTCCAACGGCACAGGACATAGGGTTGGCAGGACCCCCGGCAGAAGAGTAGTCTGCGGGACCTCCAACGGCACAGGACATAGGGTTGGCAGGACCCCCGGCAGAAGAGTAGTCGGCGGAGCCTCCAACGGCACTTGAATAGGGACTTGAGTAGGGACTAGAGAAGGGGCTTGAGAGGGAACTCGAGAGGAAACTGGAGAGGGGACTCGAGAGGGAACTCGAGAGGGGACTCGAGAGGGAACTCGAGAGGGGACTCGAGAGGTGATTTGAGAGGCAACTCGAGAGGTGACTTGAGAGGGAACTCGAGAGGGTACTTGAGAAGTGTCTTGAAAGGGAACTCGAGAGGGGACTCGAGAGAGAACTGGAGAGGAGACTAGAGAGAGAACTCGAGAGGGGACTCGAGGGGAGACTCGAGAGGTAACTCGAGAGGTGACTTGAGAGGTGACTTGAGAGGGAACTCGAGAGGGGATTTGAAAAGAGACTCGAGAAGGGACCTGAGAGGGGACTGGAGAGGAGACTGGAGAGGAGACTGGAGAGGGGACTCGAGGGGAGACTCGAGAGGGGACTTGAGAGGGGATTCGAAAAGAGACTCGAGAAGGGACCTGAGAGGGGACTCGAGAGGGGACTCGAGAGGAGACTGGAGAGGGGACTTGAGAGGGAACTTGAGTCGGCCGGTACGCCGACAGGACTCGGGGAGCTGGTGTCGGCTGGAGAGCCAGCAGGAGACGAGGTGCTGGAGTCGGCCGGTACGTCGACAGGACTCGGGGAGCTGGCGTCGGTACTGAAGCCGGGACCATGGCTGTAAGGTCCTGTTCTGGAGCCGGAAACATGGCTGTAAGGTCCAGTTCTGGAGCCGGAAACATGACTGTAAGGTCCGGTTCTGGAGCCGGAAACATGCCTGTAAGGTCCAGTTCTGGAGCGGGAAACATGACTGCTGGGGCCGGCACTGGAGCCGGAAACATGGCTGTAAGGTCCGGTTCTGGAGCAGGGACCATGGCTGCATGGGCCGGTTCTGGAGCCGGAACCATGGCTGTGGGGACCGGAACTGAAGCCTGGATTATGGCTGTGTGGGCCGGTTTTGGAGCCGGAAACATGGCTGTAAGGTCCGGTTCTGGAGCAGGGACCATGGCTGCTGGAACTGGCACTGGAGCCGGAACCATGACTGCTGGGCAAGGAACCGGAATACGGATCCATGGCTGTGTGGGATGGTACTGGAGCACGGTACCATGGCTGTGTGGGATGGTACTGGAGCACGGAACCATGGCTGCTGGAGCCGGCACTGGAGCGGGAACCATGGCTGCTGGGCACGGAACCGGATTACGAGCTGGCTTCCTGACCTTACGTTTCTTTGAGGTCTTTTGGAGGCTCCGTGGACCTCCAAACGCCAGATGGGATCCCAAAAAAGGGTCAGAGACTGGAGACTGGCACTCAGGGCTACGAGAAAAAACTCGGAGAAACTCAGGCAACGAGCTTCTCAACCAAGGCACGTTGTCCACCTCCATTTGTGCCTTTTTGAGGACAGCCTCTTTTTCCCTTTTAGCCGAGGTTCTACTCCATTCAGCATAATGACACTGAAGAGTGTACTCTAGGGAGATCAAGTCCAAATAAAAATAAAAATCTGCTGGGTCCATTGTTGGTCAGTTCGTTCTGTTACGACCTCAGGCACTTAGGATGAAGGACCCAATTGCAGACCGGGAGACAGAGGTAAAGTATTGGTAGGATACTTTATTTTTCCAATACAGCAAAAAATGAAACAAAGGGTATCTATAAAAAACACTAGTCGAGATGACAAAAAAATAGAGAACACTAAATGAAAGCGCTCACGTAGTGAGGAGACAAAACTTTCAACAAAAATACAATGAGCATAAACTTTACCATGACATGAGGCAGGGAGCAAACGTTACCATCCAAGAGACAAGACGAACTGACACTGAACACTGGGAGACAGGGGTATTTAAACACAGACACAGGTGGAAACAATCAGGGGCGGGGCTGCCGCTGATGAGCACAGGAGACACACAAGCAGTGACAGGTGAAAACAATCAGGAAATTAGACACACCAGGGAAACTAACGACAGAGAGGAAACACGGGGAGAGAGACCAGACAATACACAGGGAGGGAAAACATGACAAGGAGAACAGAAAAACACCCATTTACAAGACATACAAAACTAAAAACATGACATAACACAAGAATCATGACACACATGTACTGACATATACATGTGTATCATCTGTTGTAGACCCAAATACATTAAATAAAATAAGAACTCATTCTCAAAAAAGATAAACGCCATTCTTAAAATGTATAAACGAAAAAAGCGATCATGAAAATGTTTCCAATAAATGAATAAAATGATTTTTGTCCACTTTGTGGTTCAGATATATCACATATTTGTAACTAAATGATACATTCATTTAAACAAAACACAGTATAGACTGAGGAGTGACTATCGTGAGGTTCATGTATTTTCTTCACTCCGCTGGGAAACTGCTCTCATGTCAAGAAGCATCAGATCAGTGCATGCACTGCATTGTCCAATCAGTGAGCGATACACAGTAAGGGGGCGGAGCGAGTGGCCGAGGATTTCACCGGAGGATGGTCTGGTGGTGCCTCGGTTATCGCTCCTCCATTATCGCTCCTCGATCCTCGCTCCTCGCTCCTCGCTCCTCGCTCCTCCGGCACAAATAAGGCCATTGGGACGCTACTCAAGATGGCGCAGACAAATCAACTTCCGGTGAGACCGAGACCGAGGAGCGAGGAAATGAAAAATAAGAGAAGTGAAACGCACCCGGGGACAGAGCTGGCTGCTGTCATCTGTCATCTCGTAACATGGCCTTCATCCCAGTTTTGTGCTCAATCACACTGGCTCCTAATCTTTCCTCTGTAAGCCTCCACTCGGTCTTCTGACTCTTACATTTATTTTTATTTTTTTATTTAACCAGATGAAAACATTACAGCTCTGCTTCACTCCCCCCTAATTTTTCATTTGACTTCTGCCTTCTTCACTTCTCCACTCCTCTCCCTCGAGGCCACTGAAGCCTGTCTTCACCTCTGGGGAAAATGTCACGTCAGTCTTTACCAGAAGGCTCCTTAGCCCTGCCACTCGATCGTTTGGGTCAATCTACCTTTCAACTGGTTTCGCACATTGCCTACACCTAGCACACTTTTGTCTCCAACTACACATTCATGTATGCATTAATGTCGAAAATATATATGTTGTGCCAGTTTATTGGTTCTTCTTGTAATGCCATCTTCGACATATTGGTGAAACTGTGCTCAGGGGGTAAATAAGCATCCACCAATCAGAAGGGTTCAACCCAGTCCCTGCAGTGAATATGTCAAAGTAGGCAAGATACTTAAAGAGACCCTATTGTGCTTTTCGGGGGTTTTCCCTTTCCTGTAGTGTGTTATATAGGTTGTTGTACATGTACATGGTCTGCAGAGGCTAGAATCCCAATGTTCCTTCCATAGTGACATACTGACATCACTATGTAACACTTGCTCTTCAATAGGCTAGTACTTCAACACACTATACGGCGGGACATCTCCAAGTTGAGCCGGCCAGCTGTCCAATCAGCGCAGACTTGGCTCTGGTTTTAGACAGAGGGTGAAAAGAGGTGCTGCAGCACAGGCAGTATGAAAAAATATCATTTTGAACATTAAAGCATGTAAACATGTCACAGTAGAGGCACACAATACAAATCCCGAAAATTAGCATAAAAGGGCACCTTTAACTACAAAATGGCTCCTGTATGCATGTCTACAGTATTGTTGTGTATGCAAGATGCTTTGGACAGGGACGTGCACAGACATTTGGAGGGGCTATTGCTCTAAACTGGAAAAAGGGCCTCCCCCCGAAAAAAAACACAAGACCTTTCGAAAATTGTAACTTGTTTTAATTTAAAAGAAACCAAGCGATTATTACATCAACTAAATTGAACAGTAATTCACATCTCATAACAAAATAAGCTAAGGCGACTACTTGCATTCGGTGACTTGATTTTAAAAATGAAAACCAGGGACATTTTTTGTTTTGCAAAAATATCTCATTACAAATATCTAATGTTAGTAACTCTTAAAGACATGGGGACAATTCTGTTCTAATGTAGTTTGACCATTGTAACTGCTGTGCAGACATTCTGATAAAATAGGGCCTCTAACTAATTACCTTAAATAAACTCACTAATTAATGAAACCAGTTCAATACGCATTATTCTTATTCTTATCATTCTTTATGAGCGCAGTAACGGTAAGGTATCTAATTACTTATTTATTTAGTATTCCATAACTTAATAACAGAGATGGTCACACTAAAGTGGTAGAGACATGGCAGAAATCCTACAATGAAGCGGGACAGTGCACAATAACAAGTATATGTAGCCTAGGTGTTTTTTTGTAAACAACCAACGGTATCAAGAGGAAGTAAAGTCCCCTGGTTTGTCCCTTATAGCCTAACGCCCCGTCCACACAGCAAATCTTGCGGTTTGATTGGCTAGCGCTTGAACTGTCAGATTTGCTTAAACGGGATTTGATTGGCTGACGCTTCCACCTCAGCTTCAAAAGTTCAACATTGCTCAACTTTTGAATCCTGAAAATCCTGAAAATCCTGGAAATCTTCGCTTTGCTTCCCCAGAATGCAGTTTGGCGAGAAGCGAGGCAAAGTGACGTCACCCCATTCAAATTCAATGGGGAATTTTTTTTCAGAAGCTTTGGAAGATTTTTTTAACACTGCTGTGTGGACGGGCCGTAACTGCCATGAGACAACTCAAAATCAAGTTTCCAAAATCCGACACTGAGGTGGTCTTAACGCACCGGCAGATGACAGCGCTGACAAAAAGGGTGTTTCCAGCTGTGAGACGCTACAATACTAATTGTGGGCTTATCATGTTGATTCGGCCACAACAGAAAAAAGAAAAACAAACTCTCGCTCTCTCCAGAGGGGCAGGTCAGCCAAAAAGGCCAAACGGGCCGTTGCCCGGGCAACATTAGCCCGTACCTGTGCACGTCCCTGGCTTTGGATACAGATAACACAAGAGTATTATGCGTGATAGTGTTAGCATTTGGATTCAAGAAAGTGGGAAATTCCCCTATGATTGGAGAGGGCGAAGCCTGAAGAATGTTAAATGACAAAGATGTTTGAGATGTGGAATAAATAAAAAAGGTGATGGGTCCCAGATGGAAAAATAAATATGAGTAGGGAATGGTTACCAATATCTGGGAGGTATAACCTAAAGGAGACAATTTATAAATCAGTATGGAGGCTTTGGATTGAAAACATATGTTGAATTTTCCCTTTGGGTCAATTGTCTGGCTTCGACCAATATATTCAAATGAATTGGATAAATCAATTTTAAAGCTTGCAGGTAAATGGGTTTAGACGAAGGCTAACAGCAAACTTGAACTATCTATCTGCAGCTTGAAAAATGGCATTGCCATGGCTTTGGCTTTTAGAGTTTTCTTTGACTTAGTCTTACTTATACAAGAGGCAGTATAATGAAGTATGGTGCACTCATCACAGCCTTGACAAGGTAATTAAAGAAGAGCAGCATTGCATGTACTCAACACCTAATTTCTTCTAGCTCAAGGTGAAGATATTCATGACATGAAACCATTGACCCATTTTGCTTCATAAATGGGTATTATTGGTGGTTATTAGCTCCATGTAGAAGATAGATAGAATTGGAGGATGTAACCCTCTATATTGGTCACACATGTTCATGCTCACAGCACACACACAGTGCAATTTGTTCTCTGCTTTTTACCCATCCTAGTACTAGGAGCAGTGTGTGTGTGGGTCATGGCTAAACAAACTTAGTTTTTTTTAATTCATTACCATGGTTGATCACAAGGAATACAAGAAGGTCACACAGACCTCTAGCGATGCAGTAATTATGTAGGGAGGAAAGGCAGAGGTCAGGTATCATAGTATAAATGTGAGAAACGCAGCCTTGAGGGGAACCGGTGCTGATGGTCCGGTGTTTCCCCAGCCTCACGTGGTGCTTCCTGTCAGACAGGAAGTCTGTGATCCAGCTGCAGGTGGAGTCGGGCACGTGCAGCTGGGAGAGCTTGTCTTGCAGCAGAGCCGGGATTATCGTGTTGAAGGCGGAGCTTAAGTCCACAAACAGGATCTTGGCGTAGGTTCCTGCTGTGTCCAGGTGCTGGAGGAGGAAGTGAAGGGCCATGTTGACAATGTTGTCCTCAGACCTGTTGGCTCTGTAGGCGAACTGCAAGGGGTCCAGGAGTGGGTCTGTGATGGATTTTAGGTGGGACAGGACAAGGCGCTCAAAGGACTTCATAACCACAGAGGTCAGGGCGACGGGTGTTAAAGATGTCAGTAAACACAGGAGACAGCTGATCAACACAGAGCTTCAGGGTGGAGGGGGAGACATAGTCAGGGCCAACCGCTTTTCTGCTATTGAGTTTGAAATGTCTGTTTACATCCTTTTCATTGATTGAGAGAGAATTTGATGTGTCAGGGGAGATCAGTGATGTGGGAGAGTGGGACACTGAAGGGGAGGGGGACGTGGAGGTGTGAGACTGAAGGTGTTGGGAGGTGTCATGGGGGATGGTGTCAGGACTGAACTCTTTGTCTTAAAATCTACAAGTAGAACTGATTCAGATCGTTTGCAAGGCGTCAGTCGTTCATGGAGAGGGAGGCTTTTGGCTTGTAGTTTGTGATCTGTCTTAAGACCCTAGCCACATGGACACGATAATGAAAACGTACCAAATTCGATAACAAAAAAGTATTCCGTCCACACGAGACCGCTCGACCCGCTGGAGACGCTGTAGTACATATGCCGGGCCTGTAAGTGCCGCTGTACTTCTGCCACAAAATACACCACGGTGGTTGCCATGGTTGCCCTTCTGTTTATTCTCCGCGGTGGATTTAGCAGCAGAGGTGGGGAGAGAGGCAGGGGTCAGGGCTCTGGCTCTTTTTCTCCCTCCCAGAGGCAAGCGTGTACTCCTGCTGTAAATCTCCCCGGTAGTCCACCAGCAGATGACAAAACACCCACCTCTCCGCCTCTTCCAAGGGACGAGGGAACAGTCCGGCAGAGTTTCCGTTAGAATTCGAATTCGAATTTTTCGCCGGTCAACATGTCCGTTAAAGTTTAAATCTTCCGGACAAAATTATAAAAGTGCCGGTCAAAGGTCTTTGTTATTTATTGAGCTTTAAAACGAATGAATAACGACTCTATATAATAATATAAGAATAATATACGGAGTCTCTCTTTTCCTCCCCCTCTCCTGACAGCCCGCCAGTATTTTCGTTGTGTCCACACGGAGTACTAAAACTTCTGTATCAGTCCGTGACGTCACCCGGCCCAAAACAACTTTTTCCCATTGACTAACATTGGGAAAGAGACGTCTGTAAATCGGTGGATAATTTTAACCAAATAAACTACCCAGTATTAACTATTTCATAGCCCTAATTAGAATCAATAGGTCCTTAAAGTCCTAAAAGCCAAATCTAGATTTATTTTCTCTCTCCATTCATTCTAGTGAGCCGAGAGTGGGAGCTCGGGGGGCGGGGCTTAAGGGGAGCATGCTCTGTGAGCGCACATAAGGGTTCTTCTGCTCTGGCAGATGGAATGGCATGATGGGTAATCTGTGACGTTTCGCTCTCTCAAAAGTTGGGCCATTTTGTCTTCATGCGCCAATGAGCAGCTCTCATAGGAAAGAACGAGACCCCGCCTCCCACGCTGTATCCAGTTCTTATTATACATCCATGATGGGGCGTAATTACAGAGCCGTTTGGCCCCCCAGAGTGTTGCGTTCGCAGATCTACCCACCTTGGGACCCGTTATCGTTAAAAATATCGACTCTTTGTTTGTAGATATATACTAAACTACAGCATACAAATACAGAGAGTAATGTAGGCCTGTTATACTGAGTGATATATATTATACACACTGCTCTGCTTTCTGCACGGACCTCACAGCTGTTCTCACTGTAAACATCGCGTTGCGATGAAAGCAGTTACTAAAATAATATCCAGGGGATACATGCAGAGCTGTCATTTGCTGAGATAAGTCCGGCCGTGCGTCACGACTCTTTGAAACATCTCTGTTCCCGGAAATGCATCCACGAAGGAGCCGTGGAGGACTGTGGAGGACCCATCAGTGTATCCTCGGTTAGAGCTCCTCCAGAGAGCCTCCTCAATGCTCGATCCTCGGTCCTCGAAGTGCATTTAGAGAAATGAGATGTCCTTCAACATGGCACGCTGAAATCCATTTCCGGGTCACTACCGAAGGACCGAGCGGTCAAGGAGTCGAGGAGGGGAAATTAGAGTATTGAGAAGCCTTCTGTGTGTCAGGCCATTAGAGTCTCTTCTTACCCATACTCCTCTATGTTTTTAACTTTCAATAACCCTGACCAATTTGTATTGATGATCATCATCATAAATGGGCTGGCTCCGGCCTACATAACTGAACTCCTCCAGCGCTACACCCCAGCCCGAGCTCTAAGGTCTGCCGACCAGCTGCTGCTGGTAGTGCCTAAAACCAGGCTGAAAACCAGAGGGCACCGAGCCTTCGCAGCAGCTGGTCCCAGGCTCTGGAACACTCTGCCCCTCCATGTGAGGTCGGCCCAGACACTAGGGGCTTTTAAATCCACCCTCAAGACGCACTTCTTCTCTCTGGCCTTTTAAATATGAGCAGAGCATGACATTTTGATTTTATATCTTAAACTGTGTCTGCTTTTATATTTGTTTTAATTTATTCTGTGATTGTTGTAATATGTTATTTATTTATTTGTATTCATGTACAGCACTTTGGCGCGACCGAAAATTGTTTTAAATGTGCTTTATAAATAAAATTTGATTTGATTTGATTTGATGATTTGATCACATTTTACCTTATTTCATTTCAAAAGAAACTGCAACTACTGAGCACATATTTTGTATCCTGTAACTTTTATTTTTTAACAATATGATTAGTTGATTACAGTGTACTCTAACGTATTCTGTATATCTTATTGTGTGTCTACCATATAAACTATGGAGGAAAGTATATTGTTGATGTTTATATGCATATGTTTTTTTTTTTAAATAATAGTTTGAACTTGTGTGCAATGCCTTGTTTATTACTTGCTTCTGCAGCTGCATCTAAATATATAAGTAAATCTAATCTCATCTAAATAAACCTTCAATAATAAAGAGCAGAAAGAATTAAACTTAAAAAGGCTAATATAGATTAAGACGGGTATAAAAAGCAAGAATAGGAGTTACAATTCAGCGTTTGATATGAAAAAGTATTTCATTTCTGCTTCCACCCTGATTCAACGGAGGTGAAAGGACTTCAATATGCATTTAACAGAACACCAACAATGAAACACATGAGCCCGTACTACAGTTTCAAAAAGCAGGAATAATCCTAAAATTCCATTTTAACTCTGAACTCCAAATGAGTTGATTGTAATCTGCTGCAAAACACAAACAATATGCAGGAATGTGAGTCTGTTTCAAAGGCATTTTTCTTTTATATAGAAATGTATTTATTAGGATAAACCCCTTGAGATGCACCATCTCGTTTTCAAGGGGGTCCCGACAGAAGCAACAACTTACAGACATACATGAACAAAATAACAGAAAGCAAAAGATGACAAACCACGTACAGCCTGTTAACCTGTTAAGCCCCTATGAATAGTGTCAAACAGAGTTTATACAGCCAGACAGATTTTTCTCATGTGAATTGTCATGGTACTAATGAATTGTCCTCTTTTTTTGTTGCACATGCAGATTTGACTTGGAAAATGTCAGGTTCAGAAGTGTTTCCATGGTTGTCCTGAGTTTCTGGTTGTAAATGTCTCTCTAGATCTGAGTTCCTGGCTGGTTCTGGTCCTCCACAGTCCTCTCCATCAGCTTCTGTTTCCAGGTGTTCAGCTGAGCTGCTGGCTGGAGGCTCTGCCTCTCTGTTCTCCTCAGTCTGAGTTTGATGAAGCTGTGAGGACTGACTGACGACACACTTATGGATTTTGACCTGACAACTCCAGGTGAATCTTTTGTCACATACACTGCATCTGTATGGTTTCTCTCCTGTGTGGATTCTTCTGTGTGTCCTTAAATGTCTCTTTTGTGTAAAATATTTCTTACAAACTGAGCAGCTGAATGGTTTCTCTCCTGTGTGGATTCTCATGTGATACTTTAAACCTCCCCTATGTGTAAAACATTTCTCACAGACTGAGCAGCTGAATGGTTTCTCTCCTGTGTGGTTTCTCATGTGGTACTTTAGACGTCCACTATCTGTAAACGATTTCTCACACACTGAGCAGCTGAATGGTTTCTCTCCTGTGTGGTTTCTCATGTGGTACTTTAGACTTCCCCTATGTGTAAAAGATTTATTACAGACTGAGCAGCTGAATGGTTTCTCTCCTGTGTGTATTCTTATGTGGCACTTTAAACTTCCACTATCTGTAAACGATTTCTCACAGACTGAGCAGCCGAATGGTTTCTCTCCTGTGTGGTTTCTCATGTGTAGTTGTAAAGATCCTTTCCGTGCAAATGTTTTCTCACAGACTGAGCAGCTGAATGGTTTCTCTCCTGTGTGTATTGCCATGTGC
>CALSBZ010038779.1:0-17603 GCA_943591055.1 Gobionotothen gibberifrons | reverse complement strand
ACACACACACACACACACACACACACACACACACACACACACACACATACACACACACACACACACACACACACACACAGACGCCCCCCTCCAGAGATCCTGGGTTGGGGAGATCTGCTTTTTAACATACTCTTCCGCCGTTCCGTGGTCCAGCCCCGTCCTGCACTTTTTAACCAGTCTTTTAAAACGGTCTTGTCCTCACAGAGCTTTTATAATGCTTTTAAAAAGCGGTTTTCTAAGGTCTTAATAGGGCTATGTTTATGGAGTTTTTTTATGTTTTTTTAAACGCCTATTTACATGGCCGCGGGAAGTCATTTTGCTCAGGGGGTGCTGCCAAAAGTGGGGAGGAGGGCCGCTTAAAAAAATAAAAGGCGGTGCCCGGGCCGGGCCTGGCTGTCAGCTATACGAGTCCCATAAATTGTTTGTTAAAGGCGAGACACAGCAGGTAAAAACATCGTTTTTCATGCACTGGTCAATTTTGAGATGTTGTGATATTTTGATTCCATAACATGTTTTCTTTCAGGCTTTTGGAAGGAAAACGTACAAAATACACATTTAAGTGTTTATTTTACTATAATTTGTCAATTTGCGTCGGTATATTTCTCCTAAATTCACGTTAGCATTCTAACGTAACATAAAGTACCGCGACCGCTGTTTGCACCATGTCATCAGAGATATCGTTGGAAAGGTCCGTCTCTCCTGCACAATCTCATCGGATCCAAATATGGTCATTTCCTTTGTATCAGCAACCAATCGTGAAAGTACAAAAGGGTCTTAAACCAAGAAACAAAATCTCATTGGCTGGTGTCAATTTCTGACAACGTGATTCGTTCAGATGCGTCACGTGGTGGTGAAACACTTCCTGGTCTAGCTTTCCGCTAGAAATTTTAATCTCAAAATGGCAAAAGAACGGTGAAAAAACGTTCACAGAGAAGACAACAACAATTGTCACTTGCACGAAGCAAGGTTATACAAAAAACAAATGACCCCGAACATGAAATACCTTCACGGAGTCACTCTAGAATCTAGACTCTGCAGTGACTCTGCAGTGTGTGTGTCGCGTCAATTGCGTCACTATCCCACGACCTACGACCTAGATGACTCGGATTTTATTTATTTGGAACATAAATTCAAGCCACCGGACTGATACAAATATATACTATGACTATTATAGGCTACTGTATACAGCTAATTTTATTTTAAGTAAAATCATAACTATTTTATGTAGTTTAATCATTTTTATTTAGGTGGTCACTCAGTTGTTCAAATGTACACCACTCGCCAACAGGGGGTGCTGCAGCACCCCCAGCACCCCTACTTCCGGAGCCCTACGCTCTTCCACAACCTAACCACTCCCTACCTTTTTACCTAATCCTAATCTTCCTTCCTCCCTCCCAAACCTAAACCCCAAAACCTCAATGTTTTAATGTTAAATTAAATACAGGATTTTAATTTAAAGCAGTTTTATTCTGAAAAACCCGGAAGTTCACACTAAGTTTGCTTTTATACTTTTATTCTGAAAATTCTTCATTTCCGATTAGCATGTGGCTAACGTTTTGAAAACCGTGAATTGAAGGTGAAATGACATGTGATGTTGTACACTAAACACACTGGGATTAAAACTCATTTATTGACGCTCAAATAACGTTTCATCACAATTATATATATATTAATAATAGGGCCGGGACTTTAACGCGTTAATTAAGATTAATTAATAACACAAAAATGAACGCGTTAAAAAAATTAACGCATTTTAATCGCACTTATTTTTGCACCGCGGAACGTTTCTCACTGGATGAGTTTCAGGCGTACCGATTATACTGGAGCACCAACTAACGTTCATGACTTCAGACAACAACAAACCACAGTGAACAATTCAAACATGAACGAAGAAGCTGATGAGACCGCTGTGGTTGTCCCCGTGGATGGGAAATTTTGTTTTAAAAAACGGACGGATGGAAGCGTCGATAAGAGCACGGTTGTGTGCAAATTATGCAAAACGGAATTCGCATATCACCGCAGCACATCAAGCCTCAAGTATCACCTCAATGCTAAACATATAGCAGCTAGCGTGGAAGCTAGCGTGGACGTTAGCCCGACTCCGAGTACAAGGACCCACACCCAACCAGATGACTGGTTTCAGGGCCAGGATAACTAAGTCCACGTCTGAACAAATAACCAACTCCCTGGCTCACTGGATTGCACTCGACTGTAGACCACTTGGAGTGGTAGAAGATAAGGGGCTGCAAAAAACTGTTGGTAAATCAACAAAGTCTGTTATGGCCTCTGAAGCAACAGAGAGATGTTTTCTAATAGTCAGGGTTTCCAATGTTCTGAATGTACTTGAAAGTATTGTGTTTTACTTAAAAACAAAGTGTTATAGTTTACAGAAGGTCTACCTACCTATAGGCTACATGAATCTCTGAAATGTACTATATTCCTAAATATGCTATTGCTACACTTTATGGCAAAAATTTCACTTTTCTGTTGGTCTTGGTTAAGTACCACCTTGAAATAAAATAAACAATGTTTTGTTGCTTAAGCTTATGTATTCAGTCATTATTCAATGGTATACTAAAATTAATGTGAAAAAAATTGCTTCTCACTGTTCTCAGGTCAAATATTTATATGCGATTAAAAATGCGATTAATTTCGATTAATTAATTACAAAGCCTCTAATTAATTAGATTAATTTTTTTTATCGAGTCCCAGCCCTAGTTAACATCAATGCTTTTTTCTCCTTTCTTGTGTTACTAAGATACTTTTAGACACACTTTGATGTATGCAACACTTAACAACTGGTAAAATATGAAATACTTTGTAAGGAATTCGGTTTCTTTAATGGATGCAAAACTTTAGAACTGGGTAAAATATTCATTAATTTGTAATGAATTTAGTTTCTTTTTTGATTTTCAACATACTATTGTACACAATGAATTTTCCATATATATATATTTTTCTGACAAACTATACTTTTGACTTTTTCCGTTAAATCATGACAAAACTATTACTTATTCTTAAATTTGACCTCTTGCTGCTTGGTTAGAAATGATAGATGAAAAAGCTACAAAGCTTAAAGAACTTTTTAAAAACTCTCAATTCTACAGATGGCTCCCCCCATTCAACGCAATAAGTCCCACCCTCCACTCAGCAAATCATCTAAAACGAAGGACCCCACAAAGACGACCGTTGAAAACTAGCCATGGATCTGAGAAAAACCAAGTCTCCCCCCGCGAGTTGCAGCCAGGAACAAACTCCTGGACTACCATCATCACCACCATTTTGGACACCCGAATCTTGCAGTACTACTGCTGCTGATTTTGCTCCTTGGGCCAAGACGTCTCTGTTTATGGACACAGTGAAATCGGTGTTGGTTGATATTGTGGAGAGGGTGATGCATCGGTACAGAGAAGAAATCTGCAACGGATGCCGAGTCAGTCACCCCGGCCAGAGGCAACACGATTGTCTGAATGAGATGCCCGATTTTTTCTTCAGAAACAATTACAACGCGTTAATGAAAAGACTTTGGCTCGCCGACTTCATTACTGAGATTGACCAGACTCTTATTGATAAAGACATTTCCACGGATGAATGGAGGATCCAAGGCGCTTCGGAGGCTTTTCTGCACAATCTCAAAAATTGCAGACGCCTCAAGGAGAGACTTGAAAAGATCCATGCCGAGTTGGATGGAGAAGAAGAAGACTAATAACCAGCGGTTGATTGAAGCCAGGGATTTTTTTTTCTTTTTCGATGCATTGACTTTTTCTTTAAAGTAAAATAAAAATGGGGGGAACTACTATGCAAAACGCTCTGTATATATTGATCAGAATGTAGTCAATACCCTTTTAATAAGTGTGATGATGAGGACGATTGAAACCAGTGTTGTAGAGCCATTACCGGATCATAATAATCTTATAGATCATCTACCGCTAACCGACTGCTGCGAATGTGTTGAACAAATACCAAAAGCAATGGCAGAGCTTTGCTTCAATATAATGAGAGAAAAAGCATGATACTATGGAATTGCCCAAATTGGCGACAGTGCTAGAGGAGTGCTAGAGGATCTCTATTCTAGTATCGGTATTACATCGAAGGATATGCCAAAACGTGTGACGACATAGACAAAGCTTTTGAAGACAATTATATGGTACCAGTCCTTACAGCTAAACAAATCCTATGCCAGGTATTCAACAGACCACAAGAAGCACAAGAAGCCCCAGAAAGGATTACATTCAGAGCTAATAATGGTGAAACCGAAGAAGAAGCAAAGCAGATTATAATCGTTGCGGGTGAAAGGATAGAGAATTTGCAAGTGATGTTAATGCATTTATCTGATACAAAAAATGCATTCGTATACTTCCAAGAGACCCCTAAACATCTACTTGGGCAATGTGAATTGAACGATAAACCGATTCCGATTCCGATTCTACTTTTCGATTCCGGTTCTTAATTCCGATTCTTTGAGGGGGCAGGGTAAAAAAATGATACATGCTTCTTCCACCAAAAAAAATTACATTTATTCGAGAAACTTTTACACAGGTTAGTTTACAGTAATATTCACATTAAGCAGTCTGTTTATATTCACTGCTATGTAACTGTAATCTGAGAACCACTGAAGCTACAACAGTGCAACAGTCCAACTTTTAAAGGAACCCCCCCCCCATTTAAAAATAGTTCTTGTTGAGAAAAACAAGCATATCTGCCTTCTCAGGCATACCGGGAAGAAATGTTTGAACATTTTAAAGTAAAATGCTTCAATCTGGTGCACTTTAAGCAGAATTACTAGAGACTAGATCTAGGGGGTACAACTCTAAACACCCATATGAAAAAGATCGGTTTACATTTTAATAATTAAATAAGTATGTGAACATAACCAATAACCTACCATAGCCAATAACAAATACATGTAACATATTTTATTTTTGTTGTTCACTCATATCTTATTTTACTATTTTATTTATGCATATTTTTTCATCTCTCCAGTTTAAAACGATATGTCTGGTTTACTGTCCTATAATATACATTGGAATGATTTCAAACCTGTTTTATCCCAATAATTATAAAGGAGTGCCTTGGAAATATGTGTTTACATAAATTGTGATCAAAACGTTTGAGACCCACTGAGATAACTTAGACTAAAGTGAACTATCTAAACACTCAGAGTCCTTTACCTCACTGAGCTGTAGTTATCAGCCTCTCAGTCTGACTGGAGAGGACTCTCCCTCCACATCATTGTAGAAACATCTTCTTCTTCCGTTAGAGCAGCTAGCACCAGAGGCTAATAACAACAGCGCTGGTACCGGTACACCCTCCCTTTCTCCCTCGCTCGCTCCCACGCTCTCACTTTGTCTGTGAGCTGCGGGTGCCAGATAAGCCAACATCCCCCATTTTCATCACTTACAGCGCCCATCGTACAGGGCAAATTAAAAGTGTAACCGGGATGAAAAGGGTGTTACATTTACTTAATTATGAATGTTGTTACATCAAGGCCGAAAATTAGGATGAGCACCAACGGTCAAAACGTTTTTTTTCCCTCCCAGAGCTGTCAGCGCAGCGCCTCCACAGATCTGGTGCCCTCGGCGAACATCTATAACGCCAGTGCGACGGGCCCGGCCCTGGTCCCAGGTTACGCTGTAGGAAGTGCTACATTTCCCGCCCCGCCGCAGTCATACAGTAGGCTACGGAGAGCGGCGAGAAACATTTCCTCAGGCATCGAAAAGCAGAACCGAAATTCACATTTCTAAATGATGCTGTTGGAATCGAAATGTTGGAACCGGTTCCGAACCGGAACCGGTTCTCGGTACCCAACCCTAACTACGACATTAACTTAAGCAAAGTACAAACACTCTGTTTCTGACTAAATTAATCCTGGCAGGTTTATGTAAAGTATAAGTGTCTGCAGTTAACGATTTATCTGAACAAGACACTTATACTTTACATAAACCTGCCAGGATTAATTTAGTCAGTTTTATTTACAACAAAGTGGATTAAACACACAGTTGAAAACGTACTCAGGGGGTTAATGGAAGAGTTTGAAATACGACAGAGGTGGAAGAAGTACTCAGATCTTGTGTAGGAATACTCTGTTACAGTAAAAGTCCTGCATTCAAAATATGACTCAAGCGAAATTAGAAAAGTATTATCTAAATATAAGTACCAAAAGTAAAAGTAGTCATTGTGCAGATTGGTCCAATTCAGAATAATATATATGATAAATGTTTTATAATGATTGATCATTAAAGTGTTCTCAAAGCTGGTAAAGGTGCAGCTAGTTTGAATGACTTTGTATACTGCAGGGTAGCTTGTGAATGTTTTTTCACAGAAATGTACTGTATTATTTTACAGACCTTTCTTGTTTTTCTATATTAAGCGTAAATACCATAAAAATACAGTAAATTACTTTTATTTAAAAATAAATAAAGGTTTTATTCTGTAAATTGGTTTGATGAGAAATTATCGGTTTTTTTACAGGATAATTCCATTGTTTAATTGTCTTGAATGTTAAATTACATTGAATTCTATGTAAAAGCACATAAAATACACATCATTTTACTTCATGTAAAATGAAGGCAACTTTCTTTTTTTGTTGCAGTAAAACCTTAAATTTAATGTAACAAAATGTAAAAAAACAAAAAATAACTGTATTTTGTACTGTTGTAGAATAAAAAGAAATCTTATTATAAAACATCTCTAAAATGTTAAATAAATGTATAAATCTTCACAAAAAATGTAATATATTGCAGAAATACCCAAAAATGATTTTGTGTAAATAAAGTAGTTTTCATAGTATACTAGTAAAAAACTGTAAAAAAAAAGTGTCAAATAAAAAAAACGTAAAATGTAAGTAAAAAGCTACGGCACTTGAAATGGAATCCAGCCATACAACGGCAGACAAGACAAGCAGGATTGGAATGAGTCCACAACACTCCTGATAGGTTAATATAAACGTCATCGAAAAAAACTGCCAATGAGCGCCTGTCAATCCAATTTGAAACTTCCACGTCAGTTTGAGCGGCTCTCCTGCGGAGCTACAGCTGTCTGTATGTCTGCTCACAAGTTTATGGACTAATATCGGGATGTCAACAGGGAACAGAAGACTTGAGATCTGGTGAGTCCTGCAACTGTAATGGAGTTAATTAGATCAGGGGTTCTCAAACTTTTTGTTTATGCGGACCACTATTTATTATCAAGGATTTTCGCGGACCACCTCATATGCAAACCGTAAAAATAAGTACATATATAAACGTAGTGTTAAAATGCCGATATTTTATAATAGTTAATTATAGACAACAAAAGTAAATTGAAGCCTATCTGATACTTTTGTGACCGGTGTCTGTCTGCGTTGTGAATGTTTCTCAAAGAGGACGGCGGACGCTATTTTAATGAGGTCATCCCAAACAATGCCACAATGCAGTCATATCAATCAATGTTAACTTGGAAAGCCAAAATATTCATATTTTAACTGAATAACATTAGGTGACATTATTGTGGCACATCAGTAAAGCCTTAAATATAAATATATAAGATGGCAGACATAATTGATGCATTTTAACTGAACAATAACTGAATTAGTTGAACACTCTTAGACCAGTACCAAATCTATGCAGACTGCTGCAATAAGTACATCAATTAACTGTCTCATCGATGTTTGTCTGAATTAATATGTAATATTAACAATCATATTATTCCTATCAGCTGTCAATCACTGTTATGATGCGGCGATTACCATTCTGTTCAGCAAAACGCCTCACAAACTGAATAAGATCCAAAGCTTTAGTGCGTTTTGATTCAATGCTGAGTACAGCCAAACTTGACAGCCTCTTCTCTGTCATTGTAGACTGCAAATACCTCGTTCCTTCCGTAAGTCCGGAAGCTTCTCGTTTTGTTCCGTCCCGTTCAAATGAAATCGCCGCCAAAGATATTTCCACACTCGCGCCAGGGCCGGGGGAGGGGTTACAAGGTTCGTGTCTTGTGGTGCATTCACTTGCACTTGGACATTAGAGATTTTCTCTCATAAATGTCCGATGAGCCCAACGACCACTACCCCACTGCCTGATATCATTAGAAAGCTAGGAACCTCCTCTTTTTAACAGTGTATACAACTTTATGTGTCTTCGGGTCAATGCGACTGATTTCGATAGAGCAAGTCACATATGAGGTGGTCCCCGAAAATCCTTGATAGTAAAAAGTGGATTTTATTTAGCTTTTTTCCACGGACCACCTGCAGTACCCTCGCGGACCACCAGTTTGAGAACCGCTGAATTAGATAATCCTTAGTTTGTGAATATTTAATTGTGTATTTAAGGTTACGTTTCTTCTTGTAGTTCAGTGAGTTTTGAGTGATGAGACATATACTTTAAGGGAATCTGTGGAATCTCAGCTTTCATATGATACGTTTGTGCAGATAGCATGAAGTAGAAAAGATCGCTTTTGCCAGTTACAGTATACGCTAAAGTAGTGTTAGCCCCGTTAGCAGTTTTCGCTAAGTGCTGATTTGCTTGATGTTAGACTTGTGTTTCGTTTAGTTAAAAATGGTTAATATCGTCAGTTAGCATCATTAATAGGTTGTTACATTTTAAGAATTCCTGAGATGCTGTTTCTTGCAAGATGTCCCACCGGCGGGACAATCAGGCTTTACAGGTTAACAAGGTGGCTACTAACGTTAGCTTACAGTTTATTGCAGTGCTGCCGCGCCACCCTCTCGTCTCCAACGCGGGACGATTAAACATAAACGTGCAGCAGGGTGTCACAGTGTTGTTGCCAATCTTATTGTAAAGTTTTACAGCTTTTTTACAGCGGAATCCAGTTTGTTAATGTTCAGTAGCCAACAGCTATCATAGCATAAACTGCTAACCACTAACGTGTGGCTAACTTGCTAGCTAACTCTGCTCTATATACAAGTTAACATGACTAGCTAATGTAACAGTGTGTGCACTAAAATAGTTGGTAATAGGTGTTCTGGAAGGTTTAGCATAGGATCAATGCCCTTGGGATGCTCTCAATAACTGTTTTACAATTTTGTGTGTGTGTGTTTTGTGTAACCCTGCTTCAAAGGTCCATCATACAAGATGTAGGGGATCTATTGGCAGCTGCTGATAATAACATCCATCATTATGGTTTACTAATAGTCAGTGTCGTTTCTATATGTACAAAAGTGGTGGGGCACAAAAAACTTAGATGTTTATATATAAACTTCTGCAGTGACATGCAGTGAGGTTCATGGATGGTGAGGCACTGGCACTGACTCTTCAGGTTTACAAATATTATATTTTGACCTAAATCTAAATATTCTATTATTTTAGTCTGATGCTTCGATACATTTTAAACATAGCCTACAGTTCACAAATGTGATTTTATCATTTAAATATTGGATTGTTCTCTCTTATTAAGATCCCATTTCCAATTAAATTGTGGTCTTACCTTGACTTGAAGATGAAGTCTATGCTATCCCTCTGGACAAAAATCTCTATTACTTTTTTCTAAAAGTCCTCCTTATCGTCTTGTAGTTTCAAAAGTCAAATCTTAAATCTAATCGATAGATTTATGATCGATAGATTTATGATTCGAAAATTATAAAAGTAGTGTAGACATGTGGATATTATCCGGCTGAACAAAACGTGCATTTATCTAACCGTTTCCCACAGTTCTTATTTCGAGCTATTTTTTAAAATCCTATGGAGAAATATCATTGTTTTTGTCGAGGGAACCCGTGCGCAGCTTACTTCCGGGTTTCCGCTGCTCTCTCTCGTCTCCTCCTCCACACACTACACTTTTCGCGGCACACGTGCTTACAGCCAATCAGCTCTGAATTATGTGAGATGACGTATGGTGGGGATGGCAGCTCTATGCCCCTATGGTCATTATTTTTTTGCCACAAACACTAAATAGGAAAATACGCTGAGCATGCGCAGTGTCGTTTTTACAGTCACCGTTCACTTTGACAGTGATAGGGAGGGCATGATCTGGTTTTGTCCCACATTGTTCAAAACGGCTCAATAGGCACACTGTAGACACGAATTAGAAGAAAACAGACTAAAACAGCAATGTACAGACGAATCAGATGATTAAACATGATCTTAAAATATATTTGATATATTTTAATAATAATAATTTATTTATTTTGAATTTTTTTGTAATGATTATTTTTAATACTTTCCGCTGACACTAGGTGGGGCTGTGCCCCTAATGACCAGTCGCCACTGCTAATAGTTATAACTTCACTTCCTCCTCCAGCACCTGGACACAGCAGGAACCTACGCCAGGATCCTGTTTGTGGACTTCAGCTCTGCCTTCAACACCATCATCCCGGCTCTGCTGCAGGACAAGCTCTCCCAGCTGCACGTGCCCGACTCCACCTGCAGGTGGATCACGGACTTCCTGTCTGACAGGAAGCAGCACGTGAGGCTGGAGAAACACGTCTCTGACCCCCGGACCATCAGCACCGGTTCCCCTCAAGGCTGCGTTCTTTCCCCATGCTCTTCTCCCTGTACACCAACAGCTGCACCTCTAGTCACCAGTCTGTCAAGCTCCTGAAGTTCAGACGACACCACCCTCATCGGACTCATCTCTGGTGGGGACGAGTCTGCCTACAGGTGGGAGATGGTGGAGCAGAACATCTGCTCCCTCATCAAAAAAGCCCAACAGAGGATGTTCTTCCTGAGGCAGCTGAAGAAATTCAACCTGCCAAAGACGATGATGGTGAACTTCTACACCTCCATCATCGAGTCCATCCTCACCTCCTCCATCACCATCTGGTACACTGCAGCCACAGCCAAGGATAAGGGCAGGCTGCAGCGTGTCATCCGCTCTGCAGAGAAGGTGATCGGCTGCAATCTGCCATCCCTCCACGACCTGCATGCCTCCAGGACCCTGAGGCGGGAAGATAATGGCCGACCCCTCCCACCCTGGACACAAACTGTTCACCCCCCTCCCTCTGGCAGGAGGCTGCGCTCCATCAGGACCAGAACCTCTCTCCATCGGGACCAGAACCTCTCTCCATCAGGACCAGAACCTCTCTCCATCAGGACCAGAACCTCTTTCCATCAGGACCAAAACCTCTCGCCACCTCAACAAGGCCCGCCCCCCCCACTGACACTTTACCTCAGCCACAATGCAGACTCTATGCATTACATAATGGAGATCACAGGATGGTAAATAATGGTAAATGTTTAAATATTGCTTACTGCACATATTTTATATTCTATGATTTATTGCATTCTATTTCGATGTAAATTACTGCTTTATTTTATTGCTATCTTACTATATTTGTATTAGTGTTCTTAATATAGTTCGCTATCTGTGCACTTTTTTAGATTTTTGATTTGTATACATACGACACCTAGTCAAATTCCTCGTACGTGTGAACCTACCTGGCAATAAACCCGTTTCTGATTCTGATCTTTTTGCCCTCTAGGTTGCACTGCCACGTCTACAGTAGCGCAGAATGGACAGAGGAAACATGATTGGGCCTCAAGTTTTTTGCAGCCAATATACATTCTCCTACAAACTTGGGATAGGAGGGTGAGTGAACAAGTTATCCATTGGTTGGAACCTACCATTGTTAGACGTACTAAATCCTGCACACTGCTCCTTCAAATTGACAATGTGAACATATGTCGCCATTTTGTAATTCCTGCTATTTTCAGTTGAGAATGTTTCAAAGTAATCTTAAAAAAGTCAACTTACTTTTAGTTTCTACTGTTTATAAGTATGATGTTTAAATATGAAATGCTGTATTCATTAGTTGTACTATAATTCTACAAATATTTTTATATTTTCAGAGTAATTGTTTCCTACAGAACATTTTGTGATGTCATTTTATTGAACCTGTTTGATTGGAAAATGTTAGAAAAAAGCTGGAAAATAACAGTATTCTAGCTGTAGAACTTTAGGTTCTGTATTTATTTTAGTGTTTGATCATAAACATCTAATACAAAAAAAAGTAAAAAACAGTTTTTCTCATCAGAACTTTATTTAAGGTATTTGAATGTAACATTTTAAGACAATGGATTTTGGACTTTAAGGACAATTCCTGTATATTAATTGCTTTTGCACTTTATTTCAGTTAAAGTATTTTTACTTTAATGTTATGGTTTTTGTTTGGCAGCCTGCTGCTGCTAGTCATTTGACCGTTTTTTTACAGGTTTTTTTGCCCGTAGAAGTATTAGTGCTGTACTTTTATTAAAGGTTATTGACTGTAAAAAGAGAGGATCAATCTGTAAAATTACAGTGTTTTCCTGCTGAACTTTAAGTTCTGTCACTTTATTGAAGATGTTTGACCGTAATAATTTAGGATAAAACTGTAAAATAACAGTGTTTCACTGCTGAAATCTAAGTTCTGTCACTTTATTGAAGGTGTTTGACTGTAATAATTTAGGATAAAACTGTAAAATAACAGTATTTCACTGCTGAAATCTAAGTTCTGTCACTTTATTGAAGGTGTTTGACCGTAATAATTTAGGATAAAACTGTAAAATAAAAGTATTTCACTGCTGAACTTTAAGTTCTGTCACTTTATTGAAGGTGTTTGACCGTAATCATTTAGGATAAAACTGTAAAATAACAGTATTTACATGCTTAACTCTAAATTATGTCCGTAATAAATAAGGGAAGATACCTGTAAAATAACAGTGTTTCTCTGTAAAGGAAATTAATTATATTTACTGTGAATTTACGGTATTTTCAAATTATTGTAATTAGGGTATTTCACTGTAATTTGACGGTACGTTTTTGGAAGCACCAGCTGCCAGACTTTTACCGTTTTTTTACAGTTTTTTTTTTTACAGTTTTTTTTTTTACAGTGCAGGTGGAACTAAAGTCTGATTTAACACTTGATTATATTTCACATCATTCATCCAGATCTGTAAAGTAACTAAAGGTATTAAATACATGTAGTGGAGTCCAAGTACACCATTTACCTCTGAATGGTAGTGGAGTAGAAGTACAAAGTAGCATCAAAGTCAAGTAAAATACAAATATCTCAACATTTTACTTAAAGGGGACCTATCATGAAAAATGCACTTTTGTACGTCTTTTATACATGAATATGTGTCCCCGGTGTGTCAGGGAACTCACCAAGTGTCAGAAAACACAACCCTCTCTCTTTTCCTCCATACCCAAATCTCAAAAAATGGGGCTGCAACGGATCTGATACAGACTGATACAGATCTGAAAATGCTCTGACGTCAGGAACGAGGAGCTCCGCCTATATGGCCAACTCTCCACCTATCAGGGGAATGTGGGGTTGGGCCACAGCCGGCCATTGCCGCTCGAAAGCGCTGGAGACGCTGTAGTACATATGCCAGGCCTGTAAGTGGCGCTGTAGTCTGCCACAAAAGCAGCGAAGAAGACTTCCCGCGCATGGTTGCCATGGTTGCCCTTCTGTTTATTCTCCGCTGTGGCTCTTTTTCTCCCTCCCAGAGGCAAGCGTTTGCCATTGAATAATGACTCTATATAATCATATGTAAGGGATAAGTCTTCATCATGCCCGGGCTAACATGGGATGTTCCCGGCATATGTACAGCAAGTCTACACCATTGACATGTTTCGGCAACCACATGTACAAGTCCCTGTCCCAGGCTGTACACATTTGACCAGAGTGGTCTATCCACCCAGTAGGTTCCCAGGGCTACCAGCATGGATGAATGAATTTAAAAAGTGCCTGCGACATTTGAAACAAATGTACCCATGCTTCAGAGACTATTCCTGAGTGTAAATGTTGTCTCATCCACCCTGGGTCTCCTGGAGCTGTGAAATAATCAGACCCCTCCACGGGTCCCGCAGCGGGGTGGATGTTCCGGTCTGGAACCTCCACACCTCCGCCGCGGTGCGCCCAGCAAACACTGTTGTTTCTCGAACCCTCCACTGTTGCATAGCGGCCTTCGTCGGCTGCGGCATTCAGCAATTGGCCTTGTCCCAGGCCCGGTTCCCCCGGGGATCAAAACCCATGCGGTCTGCCCTATCAACTTTCGATGGTTGTGATCCTACCATGGTGACCACAGGTAACAGGGAATCAGGTTTCGATTCCGGAGAGGGAGAAACGGCTACCACATCCAAGGAAGGCATATGAAGCGTGACCAAGACGAACAGGTTTGAGGGTAGTGCCCCGGGTCCTCCTGCTCTCCGTTGGCGCAAACTCCCTTTTTCCTCCTCTCACGTCCGGGCCTTTGGGTCCGGGCGTGGGGCGCCTCGTCGGGCTCGCCTCTGTGCGTGCCCGGCGGGTGTCGTTTGGGGAGAGAGGGGGTGCCAGCGGAGGTTAGATGTGGTCCGAGGCTCACCTCCAACACCGCAGCGAAACACCAGACAAAGTGGAAGCTGTGAGCCTCTCTCTGCACACACCTCGGTGCTCGTGGGGGAGAGCCACATTCACATCAAGCCAAGTGGTGGGTTTGAGTGGAGTGCAGTAGCCAAGTCTACTATTGCCAATGACTGAATAAACTAATAGAGAGAGCAGATGAAAAGATACCCAGCTCTCCACCGTTTCAAATGGTTCACAATGTGAACCTGCGGATCACCTCGGCTCTGACTTTTACCAAATTGGGGGGTTTGATGAGAGGGCTGTGGCTTCTTCGGCTGCCTCTGCTTCTCCCTTTTCTCCCTCCCATTTACTCACTCAGGACTGCTGTAAAAGGCAGGTGCACGGGTGACCCACTGCCAGTGACTCTGAGCCTGGCTCCCGAGCAGCACGTTCTCCCCGGCAGTCCACCAGCAGATGAAAAACACCCACCTCTCCGCCTCTTCCGAGGGACGAGGGAACCGCGCGGGGGGGTCTGCTGGAGGCTCCTGCCGGGTGCTCCGTGCTGCGTTTAACCGGGACTTGGCTCGAAAAACTCGGAACTCTAGTGCGGTGCGGCGGCCTCGCCCTGGCCGTCCACCGTGCGCCTCCGGGTACCTGACTCCCCTGCCTTCTCCGGGGGGAGGTGCGAGGGGTTCAATGCCGTCAATGAAGAACGCAGCTAGCTGCGAGAACTAATGTGAATTGCAGGACACATTGATGATCGACACTTCGAACGCACTTTGCGGCCCAAGGTTCCTCCCGGGGCTACGCCTGTCTGAGGGTCGCTTTGCCATCAATCGGAAAACGTTCGCGTTTCTCCGCGGCTGGGGTGTCGCAGGCGGTCTCGGTCGTTGGAGAGCCCGTAATTTTGGCTCGGATTCAATGGTTAATTGCTCGATCCTGTCAGCAATAACAGCACCGTGGAGGTGGGACCGTTTCAGGTAACCCAAGACCTCCCCTGGTCCGTGTACCGTGAATATACATGTGATATACATCAAATATGTATAAATGTTCAATGGATTAAAGGAACCCGATGTTTCATCCATACAGGTATGATGGCGTATGACTGCCCCTTCTGCTTCAAGTCCTACCTCGCCCTCAGCAAACACCAGCGAAGGAATCACGGGGTTCGCAATGTAGTTGAAAGGAAAATTCTACTGTTGATGGCCAGTGGAAGAACAAACATCAGGCGCCATCCCTGCATCATTTCGGGATGCGAATTCATCGGGACAAGGCTGGACCGGCACATGGAGAGAGACCATGTTGAGCTGTCCCAGGAGGAGATACATCTGGCTGTTAAACAGGTCAAGAGGAAAGTGGCTATGAAGGAACCTAATGAACTCAGATTGACAAACCCAACGATAGGAATGATTTCCTCTTGGGATGTTGATTATCAAGATGAGGGGGGGGTCCTGGAGCAACCTCCCCCCTTGTCCCCGGAAGAAGCGTGCTACAACCGTGATTGTATTGAATGGAGGATGGAGGCAAATACAATGAGGGCTCAGAGGGACACATATGCAGCTGAGGTGAAATCCCTGCGCTGCAAGCTGCAGAAGGTGCTCAAACCAAAGCGACGGAGGGGCCATTATGGGTTCGATGTAGGGGACTGGGAGGAACAAGAACCACAAGAAGCACACGCCCAAGAACATGTGTTTCTAAATAAGCGACCCCGAACAGAGTCCAATAAACGGGCAACCATAAGTCCCTCCTGCAGCGGGTCCCCCATTCCCTCGTGCAGCAACATTGCCTCCTCCAGAAGATCCTCTCAGTCTTCCCCTCCCATAAATTCCCCCTGGTTCAGCGGTAGGGGCCGGGGGAATATAATGCGGGACATCAGGTTCCCTGGCATCATAGAGGATTATCTGGAAGTCTACAGGGAGCATTATGAGGGCATCGTCCCAACAGTAAGGCTCCATGAGAATTCAGTCTCGAATGAGGTCTTGGCTACCTCATCCACGTGAGCAACCACAAGACGGCAGATGCGTTTGGGGAAGCGCAGCTGTACCTCACGGTAAAAGAGTTTGGCTGGATGACACCCTGCACCCAGAACCGTTATTTTCTCTATACAACTGGGAAAAATCCGACGAGGAATCTTGCTCTCTACCGGAGGTTGGCATGGACTGATGTTGGGCTATCAGATTCCATCAACTTCACCGACCTCCGCACAGTCCACGCAGATAATGCGAAGAGGTTACAGGATCAAGGCAACCGCAAACGAGTCAGTGACTTCATGTGTCACAACACACATTTTATGCCCAAAATCCTTCTTTAAATGAGGCTGCGGACATACGGCAACTCTTTGCAGATTCACTGCAAGTCGCGGCTGCATCAGAAGCAGCTGAAGAAGCGGGGAGTGAAGATCTTTTTGGGGACAGTGACTCCAGCTCTGAAGGCGACCAAAGCCCCATTCGATACCAAGACTCCTCCGATGCCCCGTCAGAATCGTCAGACGAAGATTTCCACTTAAAGTTGAACTCTTGGAGAAAAGCAAGGGCCGAACACAGTCCCTCATATGAGAGAGTTGGCACAGAGTTCGGCCGAGATGGACGTTGGTACCGGGGTGCAACTCGATGGCCGACTTACAAACATGCGTTGTGTGGTCCAAATCACTCCCCTTGTGCTGCGGGATGGAGCGCCCGGAGGTAAAGCCGGATAGACAACAGACTGTCTGGCCGCCTCAGATGAGAGAGTGCTAGAGTTGGAACAGAGGTCCAAATCACTCCCCTTGTGCGGCGGGAGCGCCCGGAGGTACGGCCAGATAGCCGACAGACTGTCTGGCCGCTCAGATGAGAGAGTGCTAGAGTTGGCACAGACGTCCAAATCACTCCCCTTGTGCGGCGGGATGGAGCGCCCGGAGGTACGGCCGGATAGACGACAGACTGTCTGGCCGCCTCACAAGTCACACTTGTCAGACAGTTTCTTTGCTTTACCTCGGTCTTTTGAATCTTTCCTCCTTTCTGCTTCAAACATACGTGGACGTACTCAAGAAGGACGCAGGAGCACAAAGTACCAATGAACTGGCCAGATGTATGGAGAACCGGGATGTCTGGAAGCGACGATGGAGGGCTCATCTGAGGACGACCTAGAGAGAGCTTCACTACGAAATCAGCCGAACGTTGTGCCAACTCTGGCACTTTCCCATATGTCCTATCCGGTTGTTTAGCGCTTCTCCCTGCGGTAAAAACTGTTCGCTGCTCGGGGTACTGCCTCGTTCCCGCGGTACCCCCCCGCACTGTTGAAAAATGTAAATGTAAATTGGGGCTCTGAAAACGGCCATATAAAGGTGGTTTTCGTGGTCTCTCTCCTGGAGGTGTGAAATAATCAGAGT
>CALSBZ010038771.1:904-37118 GCA_943591055.1 Gobionotothen gibberifrons | reverse complement strand
ACCTCTGCTTAAAAATACTAAAATCACAGCCCATTCATTTGGCCTTTCTTTCATGCTGTGCATAGAAAAAGCAACCTCTTAATCCAGATATCTCACCATGACTCACGCATGCATGCACGTGCACGGTTGTGGCATGACCACCAAAACAAAGATATGGACACAAGATGTGTGCAAATGTATTTAGTATCCTATCCATGTGAACATGGTTTAAGTGGGGGGGGCCTAACCTCCTCTAGGGGGTCCGGGGGCATGCTCCCTCGGGAAGATTTTTTTTTTAAATATTGAAGTTAAAAGCAACATGAGGAGATCTATTGATACATCTTTCAACACCCATATGAAAAAGATTTTTAAGCAGATTTTTCTTTTTGGATATTTTACAAATCACTCCCCTTTTAAACTCTATTCTTGTTATTTTTAACAACTTTTTTGTTACTGTCATATAGTATTTTATACCTGTTTTTAATTTAGTCTCTAATGTCTCATTAATAACTATAATGATCATATCAAGATGTGCCTTAACCTCACTGAGCTGAGGTTATTTGAGCCTCTCAGGAGAGAGCTCTCTTCCACCTGGTTGTAGAAAAGCTCTTTAAATTCGTTAGCATAGCTAGCTAACCAGATGCTAATAACAACAGATCACCACTGTGCTTACAACTAAAGACACAGCCTCGCAAACACTGCGGCATGTGTACGGCTCCTTATGGGTACTGCAATATTTGAAGAGCTGGAGCGGCGTTCCGGTGCTCTCCGTCACTCCTTTCAGAATTCAGACAAGACATAACCACGTGAAGACACGTTACGCTCGTGTTGTGTTCAAGGAACCTGTCCTTGGCCAGGAAAAACAGGCACTCGCCTGTTTAATTATTTTGCGATCTAGATTTCTTCTTCTTTTTTTAAGTGAAAAGTTGTCCGGAGCCCCCCCCCCCCCCAAAACGAATTACACAAGTCACCCAAATCAGCATTAAAAAAGCGGGAGGCGCCGAAAAGCAACTAATTTGCATCACTGAAATACAGCAGCAAGCTTTTTCTCTCCGGCAGAAACAGGAAATGCCGTAACTGTATGTAACAACGGTTTCAAATCAGCGGCTCTTAGACAAAAAGTTTAAATTAATTTCTCAAATAAAACTCCAAACATCTTTCATTGTGTTTCACAGCTCTTTTAGTTTTAAACCTGATCTTTATAAGCTTCTTAGTTTTTGCAACAGTCTGTAAATATACACAACTTTATAATAAAATGCACACATTTACCTTTTTCTAGACTAAACACATCCTAAGTTAAAAACGTTGGGTTACGTATTGTAACCCTTGTTATATTAACACAGGCGGAGCCCTCTACTGGACTCTATGGGTACTACCTTATCTTGCGAGCATTCTCCCACTGAAAACTCTTATAGACGTGGCCGGCCAAGGGCGGGCCTACCTGAATGCCCGCGCATCACACCGTATAAAAGGAGGCCTCGCCTCCTGACTGTCATCCTACACCTCCCTTCAGCGAGCGGAATAGGACAGACAGTGCCCTGAGTAGAGGGCTCCGCCTGTGTTAATATAACAAGGGTTACAATACGTAACCCAACGTTATATCTCTCACAGGCTCCGCCCTCTACTGGACTCTATGGGTACAGTGGGCGGAGCCACGATAAATGTACGCACTGTCGTCCAAAAACAACATTCCACATCTGTACTCAACACTGGTGTGTTCTGTTCAGCACCATCTTGTGTGTTAGACTGCTCCATGGTTACATCAATAAAGGGCATTTGAGAATGTTCTACTGGCTTGTAGTAGTACTCAAATTCCTCTTCGTCATCTTCCTGTTCCTGAGCTGTGTCTTCAGCAGCTGTCTCTGTCATCCTTCTTTCATTCTTTTGTTTGGACACTGTCTTTGGCTGAATTTAAGGTAAGCTGGTCTTCAACCTTCCGAAATTTTCCCACACCACACCGCTCCTCCGCTCCCTTCACTGGCTTCCAGTAACTGCTAGAATCCACTTCAAGACACTGGTACTTGCGTACCATGCTGCGAATGGATCTGGCCCTTCCTACATCCAGAACATGGTTAAACCGTACACCCCAGCACGTGCACTTCGCTCTGCATCGGCCAAACGGCTCGCTGCACCCGCGCTGCGAGGGGGACCAAAGTTCCCATCAGCAAAAACACGTGGTTTTGCTATCCTGGCCCCCAAATGGTGGAATGAGCTGCCCATTGAACTCAGGACAGCAGAAAGCTTACACATCTTCCGGCGCAGGCTGAAAACTCATCTCTTTCGACTCCTTTTCGAGCGATAGAACTACTAACAAAGAATTACTAACAGAGCACTTACATACTAATAAAGGACTGGCTTATCTATAAGCCAGTTGAGTAGCACTTGAAATGTTGTGGCTATATGAAACCTGATGTACTTATATGATTCTGTTTTCTTCAAGGTTGTATCTTCCTGGTCGAATGTACGTCGCTTTGGATAAAAGCGTCAGCTAAATGCAAATGTAATGTAATGTAATTGTAAAGTGATCACAAGGTAGCAACAGATTGCGATGCATTATTCTCGATCTTCCTCTTCCTTGCTCAGGTCTGAGTTCATAAACTGGAATGTCTTCTCCGACCTGGCGGACTACATAGTGGATGTTCTCTTCCCAATGGTTACGAAGCTTTCCAGTGCCTCCTCTCGGTGTCAGGTTTCGAACAAGGACTCGGTCACCGGGGTACAGCATGGAGCTTCTGACTTTTCTATCATAATGTCTTTTACTTCTTTCTCTTGACTTCTTTGCATTCTCCTGCACTATTTCGTACGCGTCTTGCATCTCCCTTTTCCATTTCTCAATGTATGTTCGATGGTCTGCTTTTCCTGTTTCAGATGTTAGACCAAACAGTAGGTCAATGGGTAACCTTGGGGATCTTCCAACCAGAAGGTAAAAAGGGGAGAAGCCTGTTACCTCACAACGTGTGCAGTTGTATGCATAGATCAGCTTGTTTAACGATTCCTTCCAATTTGTCTTCTGTTTATCAGTAAGTGTCTTTAACATCTGTAGCAGTGTTCGATTGAAACGCTCAACTTGCCCATTTCCTTGAGGATGATATGGTGTTGTTCGCGACCCAAGTACACCACAGTTCTTTTTCAGCTGGGCAAAAAGCTGGTTCTCAAATTCGCCGCCTTGGTCGTGATGTATTGGTTGACCAAACTTGAGAGCATAATTATTAAATATGCGATCAGCAACAGTTTTGCCAGACTTGGAAGTGGTGGCGTAAGCCTGGGCGAAACGAGTGAAATGGTCAACGATTACCAGTATGTACTCATAGCCGCCGCTGCATTTGTCCAAATGAAGGAAGTCTATTGACACCAGTTCAAAGGGTTGAGTAGTGACAATGCTTGTGAGAGGTGCCCGTGATTCTTTGCATGGTGCTTTTTGCTTAAGGCAAGTACAAGTCCTCGCTACATAATGTTCAATTTCTTTTTGCATGTATGGCCAAAATAATCTGTCTCTAATCAGTGATGTTGTACGATCAATGCCTTGATGGCCCATCTCATCATGCAACTCTTTCAGTAAAGTGATTGTATGCCTCTCAGGTAATACAAGCTGTATTTTGTTAACTGTCTTCCTGCGAAGAATGCCATCGTCATCGATATGGAGTATTTCCCATTCACGGAGAAGGCACTTGCTTTGTTTACTCAATGCATGAAATGCATGTCTATCTGGCTTGTTGTCCCTCAGTTTACACTGCATCACTGGACCAATGTTTTTGTCGTCTTCCTGTGCTTTTCTTATTTCAGGAACTGAAAATGGTTTATACGTTGCTTCACTCACTGATGAACATTGGAGAGTGGTAAGTACTAGGCAGACCAACGATGAGCTTGAGTCTTGAGTCTCGACTACTTGGGCTGTAGCTGCCACACAATCTGATGGGAGCTCTTCAGTACATTTGTTCAACATCTCTTCAACATTTACAGGCATCCTTGATAGACTGTCAGCATCCACATTCTCTTTCCCTGGACGGTATCGAATGGTAAAGTGAAAGTCGGCAAGCTCTGCTACCCATCTATATCCAGTTGCATTAAGCTTGGCACTCGACAGGACATAGGTAAGTGGATTATTATCACTGTATACAGTAAATGTAGGCGCATAGTACAAATAGTCTCTGAATTTTTCTGTTACTGCCACTTTAATGCGAGAAATTAAAATGTTCCTGAGTGGAGATGGTAATTTCGTTCAGAGGCTGTCAGTGTCCGGGAACCGCAGGCGATCACACGGAGTTTACCATCCTGTTGTTGGTATAGGACTGCGCCAAGGCCTTGGTTTGACGTATCTGTATGGAGGACAAATGGCAGTGAGAAGTCAGGGAACCCGAGGACTGGGGGCTAAACCAGACAGTCTATTAGCCGTTCCAGGATGCATTGATGTTCTTCAGTCCACACAATTGGTTTGTGTGACGGCACTCCTTTCGTTTTTTCTGTGACTTGTCTTGTTTTTCTCCTGCTTTCTGTTACATTGCTGTCTTCTGCTGTACCTTTCAACAAGTCATAAAGTGGTCCAGCAATTCGGGAAAAGTTCTGTATGTATTGTCTGTAGTAGCTTAGCAAGCCCATGATAGCTCGAAGCTCTCCCACATTTTTCGGTCTCTTATCTTTCAATGTTCTCACAGCGATGGTGTCAGCTGGATCGATTTTGCTACCTTCGGCCGAAACAACTCTTCCCAGATATCGAACCTCACGCTTGAAAAGTTCACACTTGCTGGGCTTCAATTTGATTCCATATCTTCTCAACAGCTGTAGCACTTTTCTGACATGGTTCACATGGTCCTCAAACGATTGACTGTACACAAGTGTGTCATCCAAATAGGGGATGCAGATGTTGTCTCGCACTTCTTCTAAACACTCTTCCATGCACCGTTGAAAGGCTGCTGGTGCATTCATCAGCCCAAATGGAATTCTTATCCATTCATACAGGCCCCACGGCGTCACAAATGCAGTTAAAGGTCTGCTGTCTTCATCTATAAAACCCTGATGGTAGGCCTTCCCTTGGTCTAACAATGAAAACCAAGTATGACCGCCAAGACTGTCAAGGATGTCCTGCACTCGGGGTATCGGTTGTCTGTCAGTGTGTGTTTGTTTAACTCTCTGTAATCTATGCAAAGACGTAAGCTGCCATCTTTTTTTCTTACACAGACAACAGGTGAGCTGGACTTCTTTACCCATCCTTGGCACAGACACGTACGTTCGTGCTACAGGATCTATATCTGTAAGTGATATGCTCAACTTCAGCTTCTCAATACATCCAATATCATCATCTGACTTTGAAAAAGATGAACATTCCTCACAAAGCATGTCTTGCACCATTACTTTCTCGGTTTCACTTAGATGACTCAGATTAATTGGTGGATTCCATGGAATGTCAGCATCATGTTCACTTTTTGCATTCACTTGATTGACTGACACTGGAGGATGCTGATTTGATTTCTCTAACACTGTAGTTGGATACACAGCCTGGACTTGCTGCACTCTGCCCACAACAGTTCTTCCTGCCAACTCAATATCGTGATCGGTGGGGTTTTGCACATCGAGAATAATGTAAGGTGAAGCACCACTTTTAAGCATCACCAATGTATCACAAAACTCAAGGCCTTCAGCCCATGAACATGACTGTTCTGTAGTCACTAGGTCAATGAAGGCTGTGACATTCTTTTTCTCAAGACTGGGAATAGCTGCTGTTAAAGTCTCATGCAACTGCTCTCTTCTTCTAACATCCATTTGTTCTGAAGTGCTGGTTTTCACTATTCGCTCAATGACATTGTAGCCTAGAATAGGCTGTGAGAGAGATCTGCCTTTCATCACTAGCATGGGGACAATAAGTTCTTTGGGATCAGCTCCTTCTGCAGCTAATCCAAAAGTTACCTCAAGGTAGCCCTTGTAAGGCATGCTCTCTCCGTTAGCAGCAGTGATGGTCAAATTATCCGGTGCATCCAGTAACTCTGAAACATCTCTTAGCTTCTCATGTGGCAAATGTCTCTTTTTCCATTTTTCATCAACAATGCAGACTTGGGAGCCTGTATCCCACAATGCTTTAGTTTTACGGTCTTAGATGTAGCACTCAACTATACACCTTTTTCCTACCAACGGCACAAGACGAGAATGGCTGTCCTCTTTTCTGGTGTGGGCTGTGCTTGCACTTGGTTGAGAGCACTGATTAACATGTGTGTGAGGGGGCTGCTTGCATTTTTTGTAATGTTTTGGCCTATGTTCAGTTTGACAGGTTTTAGAGCAGTAATTGTCTTCTTTACACGATGCACATTTTCTGAATTTCTGTTCGTTTTCAGGGACACCACAGTATGAGCAATGCTGTTGGGACATTACACTGTTGTTGGTTACTCCCTGTCCCGTGGGGGTAACCCTGTTTCGTTTAAAGGGACCTCTCTGTCTGGTCCGTTTCCTCTCAGCCTGCAACCTGCGAGAAAATGTTCACTACTACCACACCTGTAGCAATGGGTGCAATACTCACTTCCATTTTGCTTGCAGCCAAAACATTTTCTTAAGCGTGCACGACTTGGCCCGGAGAAGTTGTGTTGTGGTGCGAACCCTCTTTGGTATTGAGCTGTCTCTCCTCTCTGACCTGGTCCTGGGGGTGGCCAGCAATTTTGCTGTGGATACTGGAACTGAGGAGGGGGGATGCATTCTTGTGGTATGGGTGAGGTGAAATACTGTGGCTGTGCTTGGTTAGGCTGTCGCATTGACTCTCTGATTTGTGCAACTTCAGCGCCTATGTTTTTCAGTAATGCCATATCAGAGCGCATTTCTTTCAGTTCACTCAGAACATCAGGCTGAAATCTGCTGTTTTGGTCTGGATTTGTATTTTTTTCCTTTTTCTCTGCAGTTGTCTTGCTAGATTGAGCTGAGTGCACTGTGGTTGGCCGCTGCTGGGTAAGTAGTTTCTTTTTACTTTGTCTCTCTGCTTCGTTGGCACAAGCAATGTTAACTTTTTCGAGGAGCAGCTCATCACTTGATGTTGTCTGTTGCAAATACGGCTGAAGATCACTTCTAATGCTGTCATTTTGCAGGCCTGTGAGAACAGTGTGGAGAAACATACTCTGTACGAGGACAGGATCATATCTTGGACCAGATTCTGCCTCCTGTGAAGCAAACAGAATGTTCTGTCTTAAATCCAGAGCGCGGATCAGGAAGTTTTGTGGAGTCTCCTTGTTACTTTGGACCTCTGAGGTCAGTTGTTTGTACAGTTCTGTTGCTCCTTTTCCTTGATAATGGGACCTGAGTATCCTCCTCAAGGTAGGTAAAGTCAGGTTGATTTTTCCCTCTAAATAGCTGCGTAGTTGTAGGCCTGGTGCTATTGCCCTTATCAGTGCATCCACTATTTCTATTTCAGGAAATCCCTTGCTCAATTTGATGTGCTAGACTAGAGAATGTAAGATTGTCTTTTTGACCTGGCTCACCAATCTGGCCTGATATTTTGAATTCTCTGCTCTACTGTAATGAGACACGTGGTTGGGGGGTCTGTTGGACAGTCACATTGTCTTGTTTAATAGTATTACCTTCCCCACTCACTAACCTTTGGGCCCCACTGGTCTGGTCTGATTTTGCCTCTAGTGAAAACGCTAAGGCTGACTGTAGTTTCTCTATCTCTTTAAGCAAACTTTCTCTTTCTGACGGCTGTATGACATGTTCCTGCACCACGTCTGTCTGTTTGTCACCTGAACTCTGCTCTTTTTATTATAAAAGACCCCCATCACCCCAGCCACAAACTGTTCTGTCTGCTGCCGTCTGGCATTTCATGGACTAAAACCAGCACAGGTAAAAAGGTCACAGAGACTAGCCTTTTCCTGGCTTCAAGTGAGAAACAGGACTTGTTTCTGAAAAAGAAACCTAGTCTAACCCTCAGCTTTTTAAGCAGATTATTGACCTGAAGTTTAAAAGTGAGACAATCATCAAGCCAGATACCAAGGTATTTATAACAGGCAACCACTTCAAGTACTTTTCCTTGCGTAGTTACAATATCCAAAGTGGTCTCTGGTGTCTTTTTGGCTTTTGAAAATAGCATTACCTTAGTTTTATCAACATTTAAAAGAAGCTTAAGCTCAGAGAGCTGAGTCTGAATAATATTAAAAACAGCCTGCAATTTAACAACAGCCTCCATGATGGAGGGACCTACACAATACATCACGGTATCGTCCTCATAAAAATGTAAAGTTGCTTCATCCACATTTTGACCTAAACTGTTGATGTAGATGGAGAATAATAGTGGACCTAAAACTGAACCTTGTGGTACACCATTTGTAATGTTTAACCACTCAGAAGTGAGCCCATCAAAATGAACACATTGGGACCTTTCAGAGAGGTAGTTCACCAACCAGCCCACTGGATGGCTGGACATGCCTATACTGGCCAGCCTCTGCTTCAAAATGCGATGATCGACGGTATCGAACGCTTTGGAAAGATCAACAAACGGAGCTGCACACACAACTCTGCTTATTGTCTAAGATACTCGCCACATCATTCACCACTTTCATTGTGGCAGTGATGGTGCTGTGTTGCTTTCTGAAGCCTGACTGATGTTTAGACAGGATGTCATTGTTACATAAAAACTCCTTCACTTGTTCACTCACTAGGCGTTCAAGAACCTTGGCCAGAACTGATGATTTAGAGATGGGCCTATAGTTATTTAATAAAGTAGCCTCCCCACCTTTTAGTAGAGGAAGGACATAAGCTGACTTCCATACTTTTGGAATTGTGTTTGTGCTGAGGGAGAGGTTAAAAAGAGAAGTAACGGCCCGTCCACACTACAGCTTCGACAGCTTCAAAAACGGTTTCCAACGCGTCTGCCCATTCACTTTGAATGGGGTGACGTCACGTTGCCTCGTTTTTCGCCGAACTGAATTGTGGGTAGCATAGCGGTCCGTCTCCGCCGTCTGGCTTGAACATTGTTCAACTTCTGCAGCCGGAGACGCCGGAGTAGCCAGCGCCAGCCAATCAAATCCCGTTTCTGAAAATCTGACAGCTCAAGCCCTAGCCAATCAAACCGCGTCTAAGCTGGGAGAGATATCCCGCCGTTCATTTCTATATTTCAAAAAAAGATGGAGGAGAAACTAATTATCGCCGTAGCAAATCACCCGGTTTTGTATGACCAGACCCTCTTCACCTACCGGGATACAAACCGGAAGAACCAGTCATGGAGGGAGGTGGCAGAGACAGAGGGTGAAACTGGTAGGTTTTCGCCTGTTTGGGGATTTTATATCCAGTTTACGTAGTGTTAACATAGCTAGCAAGCATAGCTTTTTTGCTTTGTATGTCCGGGGCGGGACATTCATGTGATTGGTTGTTGGTCGCGGTGCTCGAATAAAATCCCCAAGCTTCAGACACGCCCAGCTCCAAGCTTTTTTTGAAGCTGTAGTGTGGATGGGCCGTAAGAGGTGTAGCAATCAAATCTGCAGCTATCTTTAAAAAGAAAGGTTCTACGTTGTCCGGGCCAGCCGGTTTCTTAGGATCTATCTTGGTTAAGGCTTCATGAACAACATCAATAGTAAAAGGAGAAAAACTGAAGGTGTTTTCCAAACCACATTGTTCAGAGTCACGGACTGTAGTGTTCACAGAAGCAGAATTGGAAACAGAATCAAACAGAGAACCACAGGACATAAAATGCTCATTAAAGCAATTTAACATGGTAGCCCTATCTGATATAGAGCCAGATGCTGTGGTAAGGCAAGGAGGTAGCTCATTACGGATATCACCGGTGGATATCGATTTAATGGCTTTCCAAAATGTTCTAGGATTATTCAGCCTTTGCCCAGGCCTTGTTTCTCTCACGCAGGAGACTAGACAGTTCAGCAGAAAACCAGGGATTGTCTCGTCCCTTCACTCTAAATGTACGCAGGGGTGCATGTCTATCAATAATTTCCATAAAACCAAGATAAAAATAAGACCATGCAGTTTCAACATCATCACACAGATTGATTTTTCCCCAATCAAAATCAAACAGATCGTGTACAAAACCCTGCTTCACAAAATGTTTTATGTCTCTCTTTATAATAATGCGAGGTTTACCCTTTTGGACCGTAGTGTCCCTAATTGTGGCTACAACACAGTGGTCACTCACATTATTTGCAAATACTCCCACAGATGTGTATTTATGGGGAACATTAGTTCAAATGAGATCAATCAAGGAGGAATGACTAGGGGACTTAAAATCTGAGTAACATTTAATGAAATAAAAAGGTTTTTAAAATCCTCTGACACTGTAGTTAACCAGTCCCAGTTAAAATATCCAATAGCACTATTTCCTTGTAGTCAAGTTGAGATAAAAGATTTGCCAACGACAACAGAGACTCCTTGACAGCTGAGGGGGGTCTGTAACAGCCCACCACCATGACCTGTTGACCCTTTGCCTCTTCAATATTCAAGGCAAAACATTTGAGTTGCTTGCTAATTGATTTGGAAACCAACTTGGTTACACAAAACGTATTCTTCACGTAAATGGCAACGCCACCACCTTTATTAGGTTGGTCGGTACGATATACATTGTAACCATTTAAGGAGATTTAGCCACGTCTCTGATAAAACAACAGTGTTGGGCAAGTTACTTCCAAAATGTAATATATTACATATTACTTATTACTCTCTTTTGAAAGTAATAAGTTACATTACAATATTACTGTCTCTGAAATGTAATGAGTTACATGTAGTGCCGGTAAAAGGGAGTCGGAGGCGGAGTATTCAATATCGAATTCCAGTCTTTATTGCAGGTTGACATCACAGGTAATAAACACGTCTGCTTAGTATGAAGAGCTAGCAGGAATGACTCATCTAACGCTACCAGTGTTTCCCATAACGGGTCCGTGTAGCAACAACAAACAGAGTGAATTATGGTCCCCAATATGGTGTCACCACACAAGCCCCCCCAGAATTCACAAATAAACAAAATCCCTATGGCGGGGGGGAACAACACGCCTGCCCCTACGAGACCTGCACACCGGAGTCGGTACAACTTCCGCCTGTGCAGCCGCCGTCAGAGGAGGAACCGGAACCACAGATTCCCCCCGCCTGACAGGAATCAAAGCTGGGGGTCGGCCCCGTCTCGGCAGTCGAGCCAGCACCACCGGCTGATCAACGTCCAAGTGAGCAGCTTTCACCCGGTCCACCGAGACGTGCTCGGCCTTGCCGCCCATGTCGACCACCAGGTGCTTGTCACCGTGTTCCAAGACCCGGAAAGGTCCATCGTAAGGGGGCTGCAGGGGGCCTCTGTGTGCGTCGTGACGTATGAAGACGTGCTCAGCCGAGCGTAGCTCTGCGGGAACTTGAGACCGCGGTCTCTTGAGAACTTGAGACCGCGGGAACTGAAATCCCCTGGAACTCTCAACGGCTGACCGTAGACCATCTCCGCTGTAGAGCACTGCAGATCCTCCTTGGGTGCAGTCCTCAGGCCCAGCATCACCCAGGGCAGCTTGTCGACCCAGTTACCGTCCGTAAGGTCGGCCTTGAGGGCCGCCTTCATGGAGCGATGGAAGTGCTCGCAGAGGCCGTTAGCCTGAGGGTGGTAAGCGGTAGTCCTGTGCAGCTTAACCCCCAAACCCCCCGCCACGGCGTTCCAGAGCTCGGACGTAAACTGAGAGCCCCTGTCCGAGGAAATGTCTGACGGGGTGCCAAAACGACACACCCACGTTGCGATGAAAGCCCGGGCAACGTCTGCGGCCAACGTCGAAACGAGAGGCACCGCCTCCGGCCAACGGTTCGTCCTGTCCACCATGGTGAGGAGGTAGGAAAAACCCTGAGAGGAGGGCAAAGGACCAACCAGGTCAATGTTCACGTGATCAAACCTCCTCTCAGGCACCAAGAAACGCTCCAACGGGGCCTTCGTGTGGCGGTGCACCTTAGCGCGTTGACAAGCCACACATTCTCTGGCCCATGTCCTCACGTCCTTTTTCAGCCCCAGCCAAACGAACTTCCCCGCGACCAAGCGTACGGAAGGTTTGACACCGGGGTGTGACAGGCCGTGCACCGCCTCGAAAACAGGGCACCTCCAACCGGCGGGAACGACAGGCCGCGACAGGCCCGTAGAGACGTCACAGAGAAGAGTAATGCCCGCGTTGCCAAACACCACATCCTTCAGATCCAACCCTGTGCTCCCCAGCTTCAGGGCCTGGACGTCGGGGTCAGCAACTTGGTCAGCCGTCATGCGATTATAATCCAGACCCAACTGGACGGCACCAATGACGACTCTGAGGCAATGACGACTCTGAGGCAATCAGCGACCAGGTTCGACTTACCAGCCACGTGTTTAATGTCCGTAGTGAACACCGATATGTAGGACAGTTGCCGCTGCTGACGCGCCGACCAAGGCTCCGCCACTTTGGACATGGCGAAGGTGAGCGGTTTGTGGTCGACAAACGCCGTAAACTCCCGGCCCTCCAGCATGAAACTGAAGTGTCTCACGGCCAAGTAAAGATCCAGGAGCTCACGGTCAAAAGCGCTGTACTTGCGTTCTCTGGGTGTCAGATGGCGGCTGAAAAAGGCGAGTGGCTGCCAAGCGCCCTGGACCCACTGCTCGTGCACTGCGCCGACCGCGTAGTCCGACGCGTCCGTGGTGATGGAGCTGGGAGCCTCGGATGATGGATGTGCCAGCAAAGCCGCCTGAGACAACGCTGTCTTGACCTCGGCAAACGCGACGTCCGCTTCCGCTGTCCAGTCGATCGCCTGGATGGGGGTCTTGCCCTTCAACGCCTCATACAGCGGCCGCATGACGTGTGCAGCCCGGGCGATGAAACGGTGGTAGAAGGTCACCATCCCCAGAAACTCACGGAGCGACCGGGCTGTGAGCGGGCGAGGAAAAGCCTGCACAGCCTCCACCTTTGCTGGCAGAGGTGCAGCACCGCCTTTGGTGACGCGGTGTCCCAGGAAATCAATGTCAGATACCCCAAACTGGCACTTTGCAGGATTGATGATCAATCCGTGTTCGCTGAGCCGCGTGAAAAGGGCTCGGAGGTGGGACAGGTGTTTCTGCACTGAAGCGCTGGCGACGAGTATGTCGTCGAGATAGACAAACACAAAAGGCAGGTCCCGCAGCACCGAGTCCATCAGGCGCTGGAACGTCTGAGCAGCGTTTTTGAGTCCAAAAGGCATCCGCAGGAACTCAAAAAGTCAAAAAGGAGTTATCACCGCAGTCTTGGGAATGTCCAGGGGGTGCATGGGCACCTGGTGGTATCCACGCACCAGGTCCACCCCCGTACCGGCCAGATGTGCCGAAAAGTCTTGAATGTGCGGCACCGGATAGCGGTCAGGCGTAGTGGCGTCGTTGAGTCGGCGGTAATCCCCGCACGGGCGGAACCCGCCGTTCGGTTTGGGGACGACGTGCAGGGGAGAAGCCCAAGGGCTGTTGGAGCGGCGGACAATGCCCAGACGCTCCATGGTTGCGAACTCCGCCCTCGCTACAGTCAGCTTAGAAGGGTTCAACCGTCGGGCCCTGGCATAGACAGGAGGCCCCTCGGTGGTGACGTGGTGCTCCACGCCATGCTTAGTGGAAAGCGCAGAGAAGGTGGGCAGCGACAGGTCTGGAAACTCGGCCAAAAGTCTGAGAAACGTGTCCGCCCCCGTCAGCGAGCCCGACAGTCCGTTGTATGCTGCGCTGCCCAGTGTGCACACGAGGGAAGAAAACATTAAGGCATCAACTAAACGTCTATTCTTAACGTCCACTAAGAGTCCATGAGCACACAAAAAATCTGCCCCGAGGAGGGGAAAAGAAATGTCTGCCTTCACAAAATCCCAGTTGAAACGTTGTCCTCCGATACACAAACACATAGTCCTCATGCCGTACATGCGAATAGGGCCGCCCTTAGCTGTCGACAAACGTGGTCCGTGCCCGCCACGGGTGACGTCTCCACTCGACGCGGGAACTACGCTCCGTTGAGCGCCCGTGTCACACAGGAAAAGGCTCCCTGAAATGCTGTCACTGACAAAAAGGAGTGCCGGCCCCTCCGTTTCCCGGGGGTTTGTAGCTGCACGGGGCGATGCATTTCTTCGCCATTGTCCCAAACCGTGCGTGGTAAAAACACTCACCGGTGTCTCCACGCCGGCCCGACACAGCCGTGTCTGGCCTCCGCCACGCTTTCTTGACTGCCGATGAGCCGCTGAGTGCTGCAGCTAACGTTAGAAGAAACGATCTGCTTCCTCCGCCAAGGCACGGGGCTCTGCGACAGGAGTGTTGGCCAGCGCCGTCTGGACCGGGAAGGTAAGTGACGCAGGAAAATCTCCGTGAATAAAATCCTGGGATCTTCGCCCCCTAGCAGATTTAGCAGGAATGACTCATCTAACGCTACCGGTGTTTCCCATAACGGGTCCGTGTAGCAACAACAAACAGAGTGTATTATGGTCCCCATTATGGTGTCACCACATACATTACTTTTTAGTTACTTTCACCAAAATAACCGCAAAAGAATGGCTATTGTTAGCTTATTCGTTATTCTTGCGTCCAGGAGAGAACTGGTTAAAATAATGAGATCAATGAGTCTCGACTAAAAGTTTCAAATGGGTTACTTTAATGTAGTAAAAGGCACGGTAGTGTTACAAACAGGAATCGTTCAGAGGAGGAGAAGCTGCAGCTTGGTTCCTCCGTGGTTCCGGTGAAGAAGAGGCAGGGCACATCACGTTCAACTCTTATATAATCAGTTCTCGCTCCTCCCCGCTGCCAGCTGGCCCTGTTGCTGTTCACTTCCGCTGTGGTTTCACCAATGTCCGATATCACACATAACAGAAGATTTTGACATTGTACATTCAACACATGACTAAACACGCCTCTTCTCTACACATTCTCTTTCCTCATTTTTCATTTATCTCATTTTAACGGCTAGAAAACATTAACTTTTGGTCCAACTGGGCTCAAGTTACTGTTAGTATTTCGGACATTACTTCCGGAATAGCTTTTCAAAATAAACACAGACTGGAGTCTAACCGGAAGTATTTTCACAATAAAAGCTTGACATCAGAGATTGTGCGAAAACTTCTGTTTTTTCAGTATAAGTCAGCATTTTAAACTGATGGCATGTCTAGACTAAATTATGCCATAAAACGGTTAAAAGGTGTGTACAAAATACTGAAATCAATGAGTTCTTCATCTGAACTTGACATAGTACATAACTCATATAAAATCATACAATCAAAATGGAATGGTTCAATAACCTCAACTTTATAAAATACAAAAATACTTTGATGGTGCTCAAACATAAAATGTTCCCTTGTCCATAACTTCTAGTGTTAACATTCAATATCATTCCCAAAAATAGCAGCATGGCTTGGTATTGGAACATTTCTTTCTCCCTCCTTTCACAGTAACTGTTCACATACCACGCTCAGTGTTAAGGCACTTGTTTTTACAAAGTGTTATAGAAACAAAGTATTTCTGAATAGTGCAAAGTAATTTGAAATGGATTCACTCCATCTTAGCATTGTGGCTTGTTCGCTTTTCACATGATTTGGACAATCTCATCATCTACATCCATATCATCTTTTACATTCATCTCTGTTTCTGGGGGTAGGTTGTCTTATTCTGCTAGCATTTGTAACTGTTACCTCTTGAGAAATGTACCCTCCTTTCTATCATACCTTTTAAGGTATGAAAGTAATATGTTCTCTAGAAGAGGCCGTCGTAATCAATTGGTACGTTAGGACATGGAATGCAACTGCAACATCTAGCCCTCCCCTTAGTGTCCCTATGCTATCCTTGTATTAACTACATAAAAACATCACTGGTTGTGCTAGTGCAGAGGTCCCAGTCCAATCCTGTGACAAGACTAAATACTAGGTTTTGGTTCCTCGATATCACCAAACATCTACTCTGGCATTCCAGACAGTCATTTCTGGGAGAAGATTTTGGTCAGTTACAACAGTTGCAGAATTTCATCATTTGAAAGTTCCTACTTCAGTACCTTTGGTGGTCTGTGCTAATGCAGTGATAAAGTCCCTGAAATGGTGTGAAAACCAGTGTAATATCACTAACTCATTATACCAATTTATCTTCAGTTCTGATCTACTTAAAGAACTATGCTAAATCCCTTTAACAGTGTGTGTAACCTTGGGTGCCCGAGCATGTGATAATTACTCCCTCCTTTATCAAGGATCTTAAAAAACAGAAGTCATTTGGCTTGGTTTGTAGTTCAATTTAGGAATTTTTGCTTATGGCGGATATGTGTCTACTTTAAATAACATCTCTTAATGTCAGGTCATCAGTGATTAAATGGATGACCAATAAGAGGTGGTGGCACTTGTCTTTTAAAACTCATAATCTGGTGCCGTGCGCTCCCTGTGAAGCTGCAAGTAAGATTTAGAACATCTGCAGGGTGAGTTGAGCGACCCCTTCTCCCTGATGGATATTGGTTCTCAAAAATATGCACCATTATGGTGAGTGATCCTAGGCCCCGCATGTATTACTCCCAATTATATTACTTTAAAAATGTGCAATCTCTCTTTGCCCGGTTTCTTTTTAAAACTCTACATCTTGAACGACAAACAAATGTTACTTCCCCTTTAAACGTTCTCCTCTGGTAATAACTATGCTACAATGGTGAAATCAATACTCTAGATTGGAATACCATCTTTGGCTTGGTACTAGGTCTACCTTTAACATTTTCCATACAAATACAGATGTGTCTGCTTTCATAGAGTGGTTACTAAAACTATCCCTTTAAACTGTAGATCTATATTGTAACAAATTAAATCTTCCCCAAATTCACACATGAATAAGAATCTCTAAAAGAATAATTTGTTTATATTATGAAAAGATTGAATATGTTTTACCCTCAGTGTGTTTTAGGATTATTCTCTCATTTTACTTTAATAGTTTCCTCTTTAATAAATGTGTTTTTGTGTAAACTCACTCCCGTTTTCCTTCTCTCCCCCTCTGGTCGTCAAGCCACGACCCCCTCACGTTCTGCTGGCCCCTGACAACTCCTCCGTCCTGTCTTCTCCTCCTTCCTGTCTTCTCCTCCGTCCTGCCTTCTTGAATCCTTCCGCTGCCACTCTCTTCAGTGGCCCAACTGCTTTGCCTGTACAGTCTCTTCGCTGTTGCATGGAGGGCGTATTCTGCTCTCATGTCTTGTGCAAAGTCTCGTAGCTCAGCTTGCAACTTTATTACTGTCTTGAGGGACCGATGAGATTATACCTCTTTCAGCATGCTGTTTTGGTCCTGGATTCCTCAGGTCGTTGTTGGTTCAGCTCGGGTTTTCTGTCTGTTCTGTTCTGTTCGGAGGAGGAGGAGGAGGAGGAGGAGGAGGAGGAGGAGGAGGAGTCTCCTGTGGTGATGTCATTTGTCTGCTGGAGATGGGGTCGTAGCGGTCTTTCAGGCAGAGAAAGGGAGAGAGAGAGAGAGATCTTGGGACGCATTATCTATAGTTTATTCTAACACACTGAGTCAAAATAAATCCAATCCTTTCCACTCTATTCTCTTAATCATACTATCTGTCTTAGATGTTAAACGCCCTCTAAACACAATCAATGTCTACTAATAATTTTACCATATCCGAAAACATTGCTTTCACCCACTGTAACATGTTTACCCCAAATACTCTTTTCGGAAACCATTTTCTTCTATAAACTGAAATACCTACATTCTTCGAGCACCTTATATTTCACACACTATAAAAGAACGTCCCCTTATTTCCTCCATCATTTTAAATCTCACTGTTATTTAGTACATAAATAACTTTTGTGACTGGACATATCTGTGCAATGTCACCACAATCTGCTGGGGAATCTTGTTCATAGAATTTGTGCGTACAAAGCTGTACTTGTGGGTTGGTAGCCTGTTTCTACTGTAGTAATTCTCAATAATTTTGCTCAGATAGGTCACCGATCGGTTGTTCATAACTTATCAGGGGGTGTTATGGTACAGTCTAGCACAATCAACAATGCTATTCTGACTCTTATCCCTAGGGGACCCCACAATTGCTTTGGCTTTGTTCTCGACATAATCTCTATTTTCTCCATGGTTGTGTCAGTTACAGAATTTAAATTATGAGTACAAAAATAACTTATTCTAAAATTGGACTATTTTTCAGGTGTAAAACAAAAAATAGGTTTTCACTTTAGTGTACTAACTATACAAATCTAAAGACAATTCATCTTTTGAGCTGTTTCTATCTTATTCTTATTTCTATTTATTGTTTTGTTCCAGCTCTGCCAAATCAGTCCTAACTTCCAATAACTTTCTGGAAGGTGCCAGTGAAGGGTGACAATGTGTGAGGTGGTGTCAATTTGTTCCTTTTATCTTTACCTTTAAACCGGAGCGCATGTGAAGTTCGTTACAACTTTTCACGGTTTCGACCACCGGGGTTCAATCTCACTGTCTTTTGTGAACTTTCACCCTCACCCAATCACCTGGCCGAACAGGAGTCTCTTTTGGTGTCTCGTCTGGTGTCTCTGCAGTTCTCTGAACCTGTGTAGACAAGACTTGGATAATATTACTCACAGCCCTGACACTTCAATTAGTCTGATATCCAAAGCTGGACCACTCCCTCCTTGGAGAAGGCCCAAACCTCGGCATACCTTTTGTTGTTAAACACTTGTTATTATTTATTAACTACTACGTCACTGAAATCAACATATCTGCATAATCATGACACTCCCTCCTTTGAGCATAACATGCTCAATTCATATTGCAATGATTACCCTATTATGAACAGAACATGTAAAACCCATAACGTTGTACTAAATAAATATAACTTCTCCGTGTACCCTTAAGGCGTACAAAAATATCATACGATGTATGGTATAAAAACATATTCGCTAAAAACCTGCCATTAGTACAAAAAATAGTTTACTTGTTTCAATAACGGCTTTAGTCATGGTATTATGCATCATTGTTTCTGCGAAAAACAATACCCCTGGTTTCGCTAATGCATCTCAATAATTCTAGGATTAGAGGCTTGGCTGACACTACTGAACCAACATATGATAAAATAATATTTCTCTAAACTAGAGGGAAAATACGAACTATTTTCACAAAAGGTGACATGCAGAGAACATGAAGGGCTGGTGCCCCTCACTCAAAATGAGATATTGCCTTACGCACTACATTATAAATCAGTAAAGTCACTCAAGAAATAAATAGATAAAGACTGGTTTTTGAAACTGTTGAAAAAACCCTACAACTCCTTCATCTAAACTCTCAATCAGTGTTATGCTATTTAGTTTGCAGCTCATACCTTAGAACAGATACTTCAGACTTATTATAAAATTGTGTAATCTGACTCCATAATTGTTTGACTAAAAAACTAGACTTCCACTAACAATAAATGAAGTTCCCCTTTAAACACAGCCCCGGTCTTCTGACGGGGTCTATCTATGTACTGGTTGGTTGGTTGTGCCAGTCTCTGTCGCTCCGTCACTGTTCTCCCTCTAACAGTCACTCTCTAGTTCTGCTGGGTTCTTGTTGACTTCTTCACTGGTTTGAGACAAGCGACCCTAACAGAACACCTCCCTTTGTAGCCAGACTTCACCACAGCAGAATCGAGTTTCTGTTTTCAGGTCTCAACAGCTTCTCGTCAGGTGTATCGCCGTCCCTTGAACTGCAGTCGGTGTAAACAGGAGGACTTGGTAAGGATCTTCCGTCTTCATATTTTGGGTGGAAATCCATCGTCTTGACCTCACTAGCTGTGTGGACTCAATAGTTTTCTGTGTGGGGGAACAACATCACTCGTAATCTCTATCCTTCTCATAATTACAAAAATAATCTGCTAAAATGTTCTATTATGTTTTAATCTTTACTAATCTATGCATGTTTCATATTTAAATGCAATATGCTACTCTCAATTTTTTAAATAACATTCAACCTCTCCCTCCTGTGGTTCAGATGTGGCTTAATGTAGCTGGATTTCAAGATACCCTTCTGGGCTGAAGATGCATCACCTGGTGTTCTGGCCCTCTGAGCTTCCTCACTGTTGTGGTCGATTCCAAGCTGTTGGTGGCATTTTGGTTCATGTTTGGCACCCCTCCTCCTCTTGGTTGTCCTTGGAATCCACTGCCACCACCGTGTCCTGCGCGGTGCTGAAATTGTACGTCTGTGTACACGGGTGCTGGTGGCTGTGATTGGGTGGGGACATACACAGGGGTTTGTTGCGTCTGAAATTGGGGATAATACTGTTGTCTCTGAGGCTTCTGAAATGGTGTAGGAAAGTATTGTGGTACTTGTGGTTGCTGTAATTGGTTTAGCGGACATTCATTGGACCAATGTGTCATCTGTCCACATCTGAAGCAACCACCATTCTGGACACCTCTTCCTCTACCTCTTCCTTTTCCTCGGAAACCTCCTCCTCCTCCTCCTCTTTGTTGATTCTGTATCTGATTGTCTGGCACTTCCTGAGCTTGAACTGTTGGCGGTGCCTGCCCTGCGTTCTCTGTTTGTATGGCCTTCTCAGCTACAGCTGGCATCTGCCTTGCCATTTTCTTGTTCTTATTAGCTTCGGTATCTTTCTCAGCTATTTGTATCCTCAGAAGTCTAAATCGTAGTGCTGCCATTTCTTCATCATCTTCCCTTCTTATTGCCTGGAATCTTACATCTTCTTGCCGTCTTTCTTCAATAATGTAATTTTTTGCTTGATCTGCCTTCCGTCTTTCTTCAATTCCTTTGATGAGTTCTGCTTCCATTCTTCTGCCGAGTGCTTCCATTCTCCTGTCGAGTTCCTCTTCCATTCTTCTGTTGAGTTCCTCTTCCATTATTCTGTTGAGTTCTTCCATTTTTCTGTCGAGTTCCTCCTTCAGCTGGTTGACACTGGATAGGATTCTTACCTCGTATTCCAAGTCTTTGACACGTGCAGCTGTGGGGGGACCGTCCAACTCCAATACTCCTCCTAAAACACCAAGAGTTGGAGCTCGTATTGGAGGTTGAAAGAAACGGTATTCTTCTGTCATATAGGGAGGAGGCGCATCTGTGAAGCTTGGATGGAGCTTTGAAGGTTGGATTACTGGAGCTTCTTCTGTCTTTTCTTTCTTATCTTCCTTTGCTGTGAGCTCTGCTCCTTGAGCCACATACATGCTGTTCGTCAGTCCTTGGCTGGCATATTTCAGATGGAGTAACAGACTTGTGACTGTTGTTTTCCTTTTTTCAGCTTTTTTCATAGCGTGTATAGGAGGTCCATACCAAGGGGGTTGTCCAGCTTTCACCCATGCTTCTTGCTGTTTTAAGTATTCTCCATCCTCATATTCAACTACAGCTTTCCTATGGGCTTTTGTTGGTTCAGGTTGGTCATCTGCTGGAATCAATTCTCTCGTTTGCCATTGTTCCAACAGTTTCTCTATGTGATTCCATGTCTTCTGTCTAAGATTTGGAACTGTTGTAGCATCTGATCTGATTTTTACCCTTTCCTTGATATCTGCAGTTGAGCCTGGCTCTGCATCTGGTCTCAACCTGGTGCCATTTGGCGACATGTTTCTTGAATACTAGGATACAATTATTAAGTTTGTAAAGATAAAGCACTAATCCTCTGACTAGTTCCTTTGTATTCCTTAAATTAAAGATTTTATTTTTTTTAAAGTTAAAAGATTTTTATTTATTTTAAATTTTGAAAATCAAAAAATTAAATGTGTAGTGTGTACAATGTTTTGATTTTGAAATATGAAAAAGAATATTGTGCAAATTTAAATCTGGTGTTCAATGTGTATCCTGAAGTGCACCGTATTATGCAAATTTCATAACTTGTGTTAGCTTCAATACTTTTGTGTTTGAATACTCAACAGTCTAGTTTGAAAGACTTATTATGTAAGGTTTCTTATCTTAAAAGTAGAAACCACATGTGTTCATTTATAACACTTAAAATTAAACTTCAGAACATTATTATCTTCTATCTGTGTAATAATTTTGTGTTACCAGCAGAGTGCGCTGTTGTAATTTCCAGCTCAATCCACTAGGAGTTTCTGTTGTAAAATAACTTCTTTTTAACAAGAAATGTTATTTTCTTTTAAAAACTATCTTAAAAATGGGAAGAGAATTTAAATACGGTTAGAACGATACAGCACAAACACGCCAAACACATTTGCAAACAAGAATACTTCAAAATAGCCAAAACACAATCGCCAGCAGAAACACTTCAACAATGAGATTTGACAATCTACAATATTCCTCCCCTACAAATACCTAACTTTCAACGGAATTAATAACCTGTTTCAACAAAATGTACTATTTCCTAGGTCCAACTGTGACAAGAAGTATGATTCGTTCTTCACCAATTGGAAGTCAGAAAAATGCCTCATTGGAGTGAAACCAGCCAGCTTAGAACAAACAAAGGTGTAATTTGCATTTCCCGAAATGGCGTTTGCCCTATTTCTGTTTTTTCAACATGTGGTCCAGAACAAAGGGATTTGAAAATAGACCACTTGGCTCACTAGAGTGGTTGGATGATTTTTTTACTGTAACAAAGGGAAACTCTGGTTTTAGCAAATGCAAGAGAAAACAATACTGTATGGTTCACAATAAAAATGGGCTTTATCCTGAAGATATCCTCTCTTAAAATTAGGAACCCTTACGATGTTAAGCCATAAACTTATCTTTATCGTAATATTTGACTTAGAGTCACTATGATCATCTGTTTCTATTAAAACACGCTATTGTGTGACCAAGCAAGACGCTGATCAAACACAATCAGGAGAATATCGCCTACCTAACACAAGAATGTCGCATTTCCCGTCTGGATACACAAGCAATGTCTGGTTATAAATAAAACAGAATAAACACTGACCAAGCCTCACACTTTAATCAGACCTCTTCACAATAAAAAGGATTTTTACTTCATTTTCCAGTCGTTATCTGGCTGCTACACGTTGTTAAATCTTCATTTACTCAGTCTTTAGCTGACTCGCTGTGCCGCATAGATCTTAAACTACGTTTAAATGAGCGTCAATACCCTTATGTTTATAAGAATAACTACCAACATAACAAGAGACACCTACGTGAAGACTTAACAAAACACCTCCATGAAGTTATGACTACACAACTTAATGTTTAAAATACAACACACACCAATTAATAGCATGCTGGGTTAAAAGAAGAAAAGAAGTTATGAACTCACCCCTGTCTGTGAAAAAACAGCGCCACGTGTTTTAGAATGATTATTTTTTATCAATTTGGGTTGGTTTTAACATTAAAATGCACAGCTATTTTCAGGATCCGCCGGCTGCCGTCAAACGCACAAATCTAACATGGCTAATTTAACTAGTGAAGAATCTTTGTCATAACAGGCATTCTTCTTACCGATTGATTTGAGCTCTTTTGTGTGTCTGATGGCTGCTAGCGTCTCCAGGAAACAGCTGGCTTTGTTGTCTGGGTCCAGCCAATTGTTAGCTTATTCGTTTTTCTTGCGTCCAGGAGAGAACTGGTTAAAATAATGAGATCAATGAGTCTCGACTAAAAGTTTCAAATGGGTTACTTTAATGTAGTAAAAGGCACGGTAGTGTTACAAACAGGAATCGTTCACGCCCCGTCCACACAGCAAATCTTGAAAATCTTTAAAATCTTGGAGGTGGGCGTTTTCTGAAGCTTGGGGATTTTTTGCGAGCAACGAGACCAACAACCAATCACATGAATCTCCCGCCCCCGACATACAAAGCAATAGCGATGTTAAAACGAAGTAAACTGGATATAAAATCCCCAAACAGGTGAAAACCTACCAGTTTCACCCACTGCCACCTCCCTCCATGCCAAGTTAAGGGTGATTTGCTACCGCAATAAAAAATGTCTCCTCCGTTTTTAGGAATATAGAAAATGAACTGCGATATGACACTCCCAGCTTGCACGCGGTTTGATTGGCTAGCGCTTGAACCGTCAGATTTGCTTAAACGGGATTTGATTGGCTGACGCTTCCACCTCAGCTTCAAAAGTTAAACATTGCTCAACTTTTGAATCCTGAAAATCCTGAAAATCCTGGAAATCTTCGCTTTGCTTCCCCAGAATGCAGTTCGGCGAGAAGCGAGGCAAAGTGACGTCACCCCATTCAAAGTCAATGGGGATTTTTTTTTCAGAAGCTTTGGAAGATTTTAACGCTGCTGTGTGGACGGGCCGTCAGAGGAGGAGAAGCTGCAGCTCTGTTCCTCTGTGGTTCCGGTGAAGAAGAGGCAGGGCACATCACATTCAACTCTTATATAATCAGTTCTCGCTCCTCCCCCGCTGCCAGCTGGCCCTGTTGCTGTTCACTTCCGCTGTGGTTTCACCAATGTCCGATATCACACATAACAGAAGATTTTGACATTGTACATTCAACACATGACTAAACACGCCTCTTCTCTACACATTCTCTTTCCTCACTTTTCATTTATCTAATTTTAACGGCTAGAAAACGTTTTGGTCCAACTGGGGTCAAGTTACTGTTAGTATTTCGGACATTACTTCCGGAATAGCTTTTCAAAATAAACACAGACTGGAGTCTAACCGGAAGTATTTTCACAATAAAAGCTTGACATCAGAGATTGTGCGAAAACTTCTGTTTTTTCAGTATAAGTCAGCATTTTAAACTGATGGCATGTCTAGACTAAATTATGCCATAAAACATTGATTTAATTTACTAACACTAGGTATTTTAAATGCTAAAATGTAGTTTAGTGCAGCTCATTATACATCCAATGAAGGGCAATGTGGTATAGCATAACAACTGTGTAGGCCATTAAGGCTACTAACAACTTTTATTACACGGCTTAGTTGAATACTCGATTCTGATTGTAAATTCTTAACATGTGACACGTTGTTAATCCAGTACAGACCACTGTCAAGGACTATAATGAAGGTTGCTAAGGAGGATCAAGAAAGAGAAAGGAAATGAGGTTAAAAGACGGAGCGCTGGACGTCAGATAAATCAGACAGGACAGGAAGTAAACACTAACAGGACACGCAATGGGCTCTGTAGTTTGTTTAGTATATGGCCATGTACAGGCCCGGTTCCAGAACAAAATGACTCAGGGTAGCAGTAGTAGGTTTACATGAGCAAAAGCAATTAGACCCTCCAGAAAAACGCGGGCAAAAATCCTTGATTATGCGGGCTAAATTCCTTGATTATGCGGGCTAAAATCCTTGATTATGCGATTAAACATGCAGGGTTTTTATGTGATTTTATGCGGTGAAATTGCGGGAAGTTGCAAAATATGCGGAAATATGCTAAATATGCGGAAAAAAATTATAGATTTTTTTTATTGGGCTGCCTTATTTATTCTCTCTCACACACAACCTGCCACTAACGTTAAACCCCTTTACTATTCAATTAAACACATTCAATGTGTATTTATTGTAAAAGCAATTGGGCTATTTTAATCACACTCTCTCTCTCACACACACACACACACACACACACACACACACACACACACGCTTCTCCGCCTCATTCTGTTTTCATTTACTCGTTCGTTATCTGACCAGCTTCAATCTTGTAGGCTACTCACCTCGTTTCTTGTAGCCCTCAAAATGGTTTTGGAGGTTGATGCCTCGTGAGTTGTTTGGCTTTCTTGTCCGCAGCAGCAGGAAGCATTTTCGAATGTTTGAATGAATCAAAGTGAGTCGTCACCGTCGATTTTCCCTTATGCTCCAACACACAGTTGCACGAAGTGCAGAATAGTTTCCCCCCACTTTCGTGCAAGACATCGGGGTACTGCTTTGCCCGGTCTTTAGCAGAAATGTTCGGCGGTAAATTAGATGGATTAGATTTTTTCATCTTGGTGTTTTCTCTATCGTGTGAGCTCCACACGTTCACTCTACGGTGTTGTTTACCTTCTGTGATGCGCGAGCTGATGACGTCATCACTACTTCACGTCAAAACGAGTTAACTTTTTTTTTTCTCAACTTTGTGTGGAAAAATGCGGGGATTATGCGGCCTTTTGATGAATATGCGGCCTTTTAAAAATCTGCGCCATTTTGCTGATTATGCGGTAAATTCTGCGATCGCAGAATCGCGTTTTTCTGGAGGGTCTAAGCAATGAAAAATAGCATTGATGGTCCCCAATGAACAGATTATGGCATTTGTTATGTTTTGAAACCAAGCAAGTGAGAACATTTCAAGTAAGTTAAAAGTGCAATCCTGAAATATTTCATATATATATATATATATAGTCCAAAGTGGACTATGGCAAGGAAAAGCACAAAAGCTACAAAACTGTACTGATACAACAAATGAGAACATATTGTAAATCAAGGCAAATACCAGCTCATGGTTTGAAATGGCAAATATTGAAAAGCAAAAGTATTATTAAAACCATGTACTAAATCATCACTTTGGTCCCATCATATACTCTGGGAAGAGAATATTTACTGTGCTTGAAAACTGGTATCACATCATGTGAGGTTGACTTTGTGACCTGGAGAACATTTCAGCTGCAACATCAGCTTGTTGATAAACTTGGGATATGAGATCGTTTTGTAGCCATTCGTGGTGAAGGCATCTGTGCTATTGTATGCATTATTTTTGACCCAACAATTCTACAGGCATGGCAGAATATGGCACTATTTTCACACGAATATTCTAGCCATTGTCTATTTTTATACCACGAGCTGCAAAATGACCGCCTAACCCCACTGTACAGGCGGGGGTACTTGTTTAGATATACCTGGGCAGGCTCTGTTTTGCCGTGGTATCCTGGCACCTGCGGGCCGCAGAGGGGCGGCGTAGTTTCGGGCGACGAAGACTGCTGCTCAGGGGGCGAGGGCGGCGAGTCAGACGGGAGTAAGCTAGTGTCCACAACGGAGGGTAACGTGATGTCCCCATCCGACCTGTTGCTACTGTCTGCAGTAGATGCAGTGTAGCTGGCGTTTAGTGATGGTTGCTTTAACCATTTTCGTATAAATGATTATCCACAGATGTGTGTCACTGGCAGCTGTGGAAGCACTTTGGAAATTATGCACGTGCAGCGGAGCAGGTCACGCGCAACTGACACAATTTGTTTGTATTTTTCGCTCCGTTCTCTTTTTTGAATAGAGGGTGCATAACATTCAACTGCCCCGAAGATCCCGACGCGAAGCCTGAAGGGTAAACACACCAGGTTTACTAATCTACCCGCACAATGTCTGGTGTCGGAATGTCTCGCTATGTTAGTACATTCTTAGTACACACCATTTAATTTCGGGTTAAAATGTGTTGTAACTGCGTTACTGAGCATTGTAACGGGTATATAAGTAATATATTACTGTAACTCCGTTACTTTTGTAATGCGTTACACCCAACACTGTAAAACAATGACATCAGTGTCAGTCGAGCTTGCCCAAATGGGGACAAAATCTAAATTTAGATAAAAGACTGCGCACATTCAAGTGGATGAATCCCAACCCAGACATAGATTTAAAATCAGCAGGAGTAGCGATCTGACTACTGGGCGGTCCAGGGTTAGGTTGTACATTTCCTGATAGCAATAATAACAAGAAAACCAGGCATATTTTTCATATCGACACACATAAATTGTCATCTACTTTAAAATCACCAGAAAAGTCTGTGAAAGTGTGATTAGAGCTCAAGAAGCAGTCGTGAAGAACCATCATGGCAGGCAAGCAAAAAAGACAAACATAGTTTGCCGAACTGATGGGCTGAGACAAGGCAACTGGAAATCGTTCGCGAAACACACCCGATTCTTTGCAGGGGATGGCCACTGCGGGCGGCAGAACAGACCTGAATCCAATCGACTTCTCAGGGTGAAGAGAGAACTTCTCACTGTCCGAAACAGCAGAATCACGATAGGGGCAATTTCCCCAGGCCAGCACAGCAGCACAGGGCAGATGGCAAGCAGCTACAGCAGCACAGGACAGGCATAAGCAGGCCTCAGCCACAGCAGCACAGGACAGGTGTAAGCATGCCTCAGCCACAGCAGCACAGGACAGGCGGAAGCAGGCCCCAGCTTGAACGTGGAGCTGCTCCGATTTCTCCGTGATGTTTTCGGGGTAGATCCTCCTCCGCTACAGCAGCACAGGACAGGTGGAAGCAGGCCCCAGCTTGAACGTGCTGCCGGAAATGTCAGGGAAGATTTGAAGGTCTAACGATTCATCTTCTGGTCAAGTGTCCGGAAATAATTGATGCTACCAGACAAAATCGAAACTTACCGGTCACGTTTCAATAATAATAATAATAAGAATTGTGTAGCAGAGTTTCCGTCAGCAGGTAATTACCGGACTATGATAATTATGCTGATGTTTAAAATTCAGTTAATGGGGCTAATTTTTATATTGCTTCAGTTTATAATTGTAACGGATCGAAAAGTTCAGATTCATTTTTCAATAAACAACAAACAACATCATTATTACATTCAAACAAAATACTTATAGTAGATGAAGAACATTATTCAAAAGTACATTAACTTTGGATAATAACACGGGAGAAATCAACGGGGCACTCTCTTTTCCTCTCTCCCTCTCTCCCTCTCTCCTGACAGCCCGTCCTTATCACGGCCCGTCCACACTACAGCTTCGACAGCTTCAAAAATGGTTTCCAACGCGTCTGCCCATTCACTTTGAATGGGGTCACGTCACGTTGCCTCGCTTTTCGCCGAACTGAATTGTGGGTAGCATAGCGGTCCGTCTCCGCCGTCTGGCTTGAACATTGTTCATCTTCTGCAGCCGGAGACGCCGGAGTAGCCAGCGCCAGCCAATCAAATCCCGTTTCTGAAAATCTGACAGCTCAAGCCCTAGCCAATCAAACCGCGTCTAAGCTGGGAGAGATATCCCGCCGTTCATTTCTATATTTCAAAAAAAGATGGAGGAGAAACTAATTATCGCCGTAGCAAATCACCCGGTTTTGTATGACCAGTCCCTATTAACTTACCGGGATACAACCGGAGGAACCAGGCATGGAGGGAGGTGGCAGAGACAGTGGGTGAAACCGGTAGGCTTTCGCCTGTTTGGGGATTTTATATCCAGTTTACTTCGTTTTAACATTGCTATTGCTTTGTATGTCGGGGGCGGGAGATTCATGTGATAGGTTGTTGGTCGCGGTGCTCGAATAAAATCCCCAAGCTTCAGACACGCCCAGCTCCAAGCTTTTTTTTAAGCTGTAGTGTGGACGGGCCGTCAGACTCATGCAGCTCGCTAATCCAGTAATGAGTGACCTGACAGTGAAGAATAGTTTAGCTTGTTCCAGAGGTAGATAAAATAGCAGGTGATCTCTGATCTCTCTCTCGCTTCAGGTTATACTTCACTCGCGTTTATGTCCATATCGATCAGATCCAGCTAGCATTAGCGGTGAACAGTGTTGGGTGTAACGCGTTACAAAAGTAACGGAGTTACAGTAATATATTACTTTTTGCTGTAACGAAGTAATGTAACGCATTACTAATGAAATGTGGGTAATATATTACCCGTTACAATGCTCAGTAACGAAGTTACAACACATTTTAACCCGAAATTAAATGGTGTTTTGTTTTTTAAGAATGTACTAACATAGCGAGACATTCCGACACCAGACATTGTCCGGGTAGATTAGTAAACCTGTGTTTACCCTTCAGGCTTCGCGTCGGGATCTTCGGGGCAGTTGAATGTTATGCACCCTCCTCTATTCAAAAAAGAGAACGGAGCGAAAAATACAACAAATTGTGTCAGGTGCGCGTGACCTGCTCCGCTGCGCGTGCATCATTTCAAAAGTTCTTCCACAGCAGTGACACACACACATCTGTGGATAATCATTTATACGAAAATGGTTAAAGCAACCATCACTAAACGCCAGCAACACTGCATCTACTGCAGACAGGTCGGATGGGGACATCACGTTACCCTCCGTTGTGGACACTAGCTTACTCCCGCCTGACTCGCCGCCCTCGCCCCCGGAGCAGCAGTCTTCGTCGCCCGAAACTACGCCGCCCCTCTGCGGCCCGCAGGTACCAGGATACCACGGCAAAACAGAGCCTGCCCAGGTATATCTAAACAAGTACCCGCCTGTACAGTGGGGTTAGGCGGTCATTTTGCAGCTCGTGATATAAAAATAGACAATGGAATATTCGTGTGAAAATAGTGCCATATTCTGCCATGCCTGTAGAAATGTTGGGTCAAAAATAATGCATACAATAGCACAGATGCCTTCACCACGAATGGCTACAAAAAGATCTCATATCCCAAGTTTATCAACAAGCTGATGTTGCAGCTGAAATGTTCTCCAGGTCACAAAGTCAACCTCACATGATGATGTGATACCAGTTTTCAAGCAGTAAATATTCTCTTCCCAGAGTATATGATGGGACCAAAGTGATGATTTAGTACATGGTTTTAATAATACTTGCTTTTTCAATGTTTGCCATTTCAAACCGTGAGCTGGTTCAAATCATATTTGCCTTGATTTACAATATGTTCTCATTTGTTGTATCAGTACAGTTTTGAAGCTTTTGTGCTTTTCCTTGCCATAGTACACTTTGGACAATATGAAATATTTCATGATTGCACTTTTAACTTACTTCAAATGTTCTCACTTTCTTGGTTTCAAAACATAACAAATGCCATAATCTGTTCATTGGGGACCATCAATGCTATTTTTCATTGCTGTTGCCGACCACTATTGCTCATGTAAACCTACTACTGCTGCGCCCCCTGTAATCTCACATGCACCCTGAGTCATTTTGTTCTGGAACCGGGCCTGTAAATGGCCATATACTGAACACACTACAGAGCCCATTCCGTGTCCTGTTAGTGTTTACTTCCTCTCTGCCTTCTTCTGGTGATTTATCTGACGTCCAGCGCTCCGTCTTTTAACCTCTTTTCCTTTCTCTTTCTTGATCCTCCTTAGCAACCTTCATTATAGTCCTTGACAGTGGTCTGTACTACTGTATTAACAACGTGTCACATGTTAAGAATGTACAATCAGAATCGAGTATTCAACTAAGCCGTGTACAAGTTGTTAGTAGCCTTAAGGGCCTACAGTTGTTATGTTATACCACATTGCCCTTCATTGGATGTATAATGAGCTGCACTACTACTACATTTTAGCATTTAAAATACTTAGCCATTCTTTTGCGGTTATTTTGGTGAAAGTAACTAAAAAGTAATGTAACTCATTACATTTCAGAGACAGTAATATTGTAATGTAACTTATTACTTTCAAAAGAGAGTAATAAGTAATATGTAATATATTACATTTTGGAAGTAACTTGCCCAACACTGGAGGTGAAGCTATTTTGGCGAGCTTCTTTTGCCGCGCACAGAGAAAAGTCTCATGTATTTTGCGTCATCTGATCGGCTCTCCTGCTCGGCCTTTATAGAGAGCACTGATCAAACTATTATGAGTGACTATCGGCCAATAATGATCGATCGGAGCATCCCTAATTATTACCGGACATTTTGACCGGCAGGTTTTAAATTTACCGTTTTTTTATACATTTTACCAGCTAAAACCCGGTAATTACCGGCTAACGGAAACCCTGTTACCCACATCTCTAAAAACGGGGGTACAACGGAGCTGATCCAGATTTGAGGGGTAATGAGGCATGCTACAATGGGTGATCTGTTTGGTATTTTGAGCAAAACACTTCAGAGACATGTTCTGTATAGATATGGCCCTATTTTTTATTTAGCCTTTATTTATACAGGTAAAATCTCATTGAGACACAGGGGCCGTTTCTCAATCTCGAGGATGCTGGCTTGGTAGTCGCGTACTTCCAAGTCACTTCCTTCAGAAATGAAGCAAGTATACTTCCAAGCCACGGCTTCGGAAAACGAAGAAGAATGGAACAGGCTAACAAGTGTGCCACTCTCTCTAACGGTTTCAACATAAACTGTACCGAAAATAAATACCTCACGACGTCTATCTAATTATGAACTTGCTTTACTTTCACGGAACACATTTTTGGTGATAACAAATGTAACAAAGTAACATGTAATACATGTTCTACGCCACTACATACTTACATTTAAATGTGTGCTGCGTCGGTTCAGCCATTCTCCGCAAGGTTTTTTGAAATTGGTCCGCGAGCAAAGCATTGTGGGGATTTTAAGGACGCGATGTCTACCCATGTGCAGCCTCGAAATTTCCCCCAAACCAAGGACGCGGCCTCGGTGGAATTCCAAGTATGCTGGACATTGGAACGGTCCTGCTGCGCCACTTGATGACGTAGCATCCTTGAAATATTGGCTTGGAAGCCAGTATCCTCGAGATTGAGAAACGGCCAGGGTCTCATTCTCAAGAGAGACCTGATTAGTGGTAACAATACCATACACAGTTACAGACAGACAGGACACTAAACCGGAGGCAACAATCAAATAAAACATCGTAAAAAGTAGTCATTCAAAAATGCATATGGTGTAGTGCCGATGAAAGGGAGTCGGAGGCGGTGTGTTGAGAATGGAGTTCCACTCTTTATTATCAGTTAACATGAAGAAGGTAAATACACGTCTGCTCAGTATGACAAGCTAGGCAGGAATGACGAGCTAAAGCTAAGTGTCCCCACTAAAGGGTCCGTGTGGCAACACAATACAAAAGTTGAATTATGGTCAAACATGGTGTCACCACAATGGTCAGATATTGCAGGGGCAAACACCCACAGATGATTTCTCCATTAAAAAAAAAAAAAGAGTTTAAAATCTGTATCAAACTGGTCAGCTTAAGTTCCTGCTGAAGCGTGTTCCAGGTTGAGGGGGCAGAGTATGACATGGCTTTTTTCCCAAGCTCTTTGTGCGGGACTGCACAGCATTTTGATAATTTGTCCCACACATTTTGCCAATGTCCCGCATTTGATTGATAGTCGCCCGTCTTAAACAAGGCTTTTATACAAAGGTGTGTAGAAAACGAGAGGGCTATCACCATAAGCTGTGTCAGCTGTCAATCAATCAACAGACAAATGTATTAACTTATGGGCAGGGCCGCCCCTCCCCACACGCAGAACACGCAGAATGTGTGGGGCTGTATCTTATGCGCAAATGCGGTGCAATTATGCGAGACACAGTTTCCCCACAGCGAGGCTCCGGCGCTAACAGTCACGAGCCTGCTCTACCACCACCACCCCCTTCGATCTATATATTCCTCCTGAAACCAAAAGAGATGAGGTAACAGCAGCTGATTTATTTACCGTTTAGCACACAGGTCACCAGACTGTGGCAGTAAACTAGATCCGGTAATTTTTTTCTAGTCATAATAATTTGTTCTGTTAAAGGAGGGGTAGGTAAGTTTGAGAAACCGGCTCGAGATACACTTTTTGTTATATTCCATGGAATGCTCATAATAGCCTGATAGCAATGAATATTCTAAGTGCTTTGAAAAAAGATCCGTAAAAAAATGTCATCTGTGGAAGCCGTAATACTATAAAAACCACTTAGCCGGGCCGGCTAAAATAACTAGTTGGCCAACCAAATTGCGCGTGCCGTCATTGGGCGTGTTTCCCGTCTCCGGGCAGCTGTTGCTCAATTGGCAGCAGCAGCCGCTGCAGGACACTTTCACCATGGCAGAGTTTGCTTCAACATCGTCTACCGGTCGCAAAAGAAAAACTGTAATGGAGCAAATTATGAAGAAAAATAAAGTGGAAACTAGGAGAAGTCAAACCAGAGTCAATATCGGAGTTGCTTTTCAACGATGGCGACTACTTATGGAGCACACCGAGCTGATATGTAACGTTACCACAGCCTGCTCTCGCCAGCCAGACGTAACATTTTTAATACATTTTCACAAAACAAACATGCTAGCTTCATACATATAAGCACTGACAATAACTTTGTTATACATTTGTTTTACATTCATTATCATGATCTTGTGCGCGTTCATGTGTATTGGAGGAGGTGCTCTGTAGGAAGTCTGAAGGAAGGGGCGGATTCTTTTCGGTTGTGTACTTTGGAATTTTTGTGCACTCGAGCCGGTTTCTCAAACTTACCTACCCCTCCTTTAATTCCATTCAAAATAAATAAATAAATTCCTTCACTTGCATAGTTTGTGCAAACAATTAAACCAAAGTAAAGCCTTGTTATTAATATTTATAAGCTTATAGTTTCATAGAAATGTTTATTCTTAAGGGTTAGATAGACATTATATAAACATCTAATCTAGTTCTAAGTAAGGCAGTAACATGTCCCGCATTGTCCCGCAAAAACGTCCTATTTGTCCCACATGTGGCTTGTTGGCACCTGGTCACCTAGACGGAAAGAGTGATGCAATTTTGAGATCGTAGTCTATAGCTGTACTGTTTGTGTGATATGTAAGTGGATATGTGGAGGGGCAGCAGTCCAAGCATAGAGGTATAGATGAATTGATACCAGTGCAGAGCTCTGCGCATTGATAGTGATGTCCAGTTGACTAAAGAGTACAGCGTGCAATGGTGTGTGAGGGGTTTACAGTTGGTTAGGAACCTCAGTGCCCCATGGTAGACAGCGTCCAGCATTCATGTACACAACATCCCCGTAGTCCAAGAGCTGCAAAAATGTGGCAGCTACAAGCCGTTTCCTAGCACTGGTGGAGAAGCAGGCCTTGTTTCTTAAAAAGAAGCCCCGTTTTAATTTCAGTTTCCTTAAAGTCTCTGAAATGACAACTGCTTCAGTGGTACAGAGCCTGGTGTAGAGCCTGGTGTCGGGGTCTTTTTAGGATGATATCTCTGTAGAACACAACCTCTACCGTGAGAGATAAGATAAGATGGAACTGTAGTCATCCCCTTGGGGAAATTCAGGCGTTAATAACAGAAACGGGGTCAGAGTTAAAAACAGGATTCACACATGGTAAAATATAGACAAAATAGAATAAAAAATGTAAATAATAATACATGTTTTGAAAATAAAGTGATAAAGTAACTGTTGCAACCAGATATCACAGTAAAACGTTGAGCATTTGAATGATCATGTTAAATATATTTACATAAGTGTGCAGATAGAAGAATTGGGAGGGATGAAACCCTTTCACACATGCAGAGCACACAGCACACAGTGAAATGTGTTCTCTGCTTTTAACCCATCCTAGCACCAGGAGTCTAGCACTAGGAGCAGTACTGTGGATGTATATGTGAGTGCAGGTTAAAGTCTTGTAAAAACAGTGCAGGTGTGTACAGTCCTGGATACTATTAACGGCTTCCAGGGTTTAGCCGTTGATTGTGCAGCCTGAAGGCTACAGGCGCAAAGGACTGTCCGAGGAGGGATGAGTCTGTGGCTGAACGTGCTCCTCATCTTCACTAGCTCTGCATGGAGGGGGTGGAAGGGGTTCTCTAGGATACTGTCAAGCTTCCTCCTCGTCCTCCCCTCTGCCACCTCCTTCAGATTGTCCAGTTGTACTCCAACTACAGAGCTAGCCTTCCTCACGAGCAGAGATGGGGTCGTTACTAAAAAAATGTAATATATTACATATTACTTTAAAAAAAATATATTACACTACTTCGTTACTCTCTACAGAAAGTAACTCGTTACTTTACTCGCCGAGCACGTACGAACTACGCATGCGTGAGTGGCAATAACTCTCCTTACCAGCAGGCGGCGGTAGTGTGTATTCGTCATTCAAAACAGGCAACAACCGGAAGACAGAGAAGAAGAACAGACTGCGTGATATAAACAAACAACAAATAGCGTGTGCGTTAGCTTCACCTTAGCATGTGTTCTTTGCAGGTGTTGAGGTTTGACGTGGTGTTTACAGCAGTGGATAACAGCTTCTGGCCTGGACACAGTTTGCACCTCACCGTCACATTCCTGTCTATTCTTCGGACAAACTCAAAATAATGGGCATACCTCCACCCCTCGAAAGTTATCGCTGACTCAGCCATGTTTATGCAGCAGTGCACGTGGAGATGTGGACGCGCAAGTCACGCAGATTACGTACATATAAACCTGCGGTGGAAACCCCTCTTGTCTGTCAGTGTGATTATGACAGATTTTAGTCAGTAACGAAGTAATGCGTGTCTGGGCAATGTTAGTAACTGTAGTGTGATTACTGAATTATAAAAGTAACGCGTTACACTACTCCGTTACCGACAAAAGTAATATTATAATAACTCTGCTCACGAGCTTGTTCAGCCTGTCAGTGTCCTTTTGTTGGTGTCTCCCTCCAGCACACCACAGCAAAGTAGAGCACACTGGCCACCGCAGACTGGTAGAACATCTGCAGCTGCCTCGTGCACACGTTGAAGGAGCTGAGCCTCCTCAGGAAGAACAGCTGGCTCTGCCCCTTCCTGAAGAGAAGAGAGCTTCAGTGTGGTCACTCCAGTCCAGTTTATTGTTCAAGTGCACTCCCAGGGACTTGTAGCTGTTCACCACCTCCACCTCCTCCCCCTGATGGTGATGGGGGTTAGAGGCCTCTTCCTGCTCCTCCTGAAGTTAACCTCCACCTCCTCCCCCCTGATGGTGATGGGG